>SOZL01001474.1:53069-81476 GCA_009733165.1 Naja naja
TAACTAGGCAACATCATCCTTGCTAGAAGGGAGTGATGTTTTATTGTATATAAATAGAGAGCAAACCCCACTCCCTTGTAGCCCAATGATGTTCCCTAGTTGGGTCATGAAATGTCTGCAAGGAAATCGCCAAGCTCAGAAAGCACCAAGGACCCCATTATTTTCTTCCTCCTCCTCCTCTTTACAAAACCCCCTCTTCTACCGTGTTTCCCCGAAAATAAGACCTACCCCAAAAATAAGACCTACCCCAAAAATAAGACCTACCCCAAAAATAAGACCTACCCCAAAAATAAAGACCTAGTGTGTTTTAGAGCTAAAAAAAATATAAGACAGTGTCTTATGTTAGGGGAAACACGGTAGCACTGATGATGTTACCTATTTGGGTCATAAAACATCTGCAAAAAACCCACCAAGGTCAGAGAGCACCAAGGAGCACCACAGTCTTCCTCCTTCCTCCTCCTCCTCTCTGCAAACCCCCCATCCTTCTAGCACTGATGATGTTACCTATTTGGGTCATGAAACACCTGCAAAGCAACAACCAAGGTAACAGGGAATTACAGTCTGTGCATTGTTGCTTTTTCACATTATGTCATGTATCATTGAAATGACATGCTGTAAACTTCCTTGAGTCTATGGTAAAGAGGCAGGTGGTATATAAAATGATGAACAGATCAATGACATATTTTAAGAGAGGACAGTTTTCATAGACTTACCCTAGAATGTTCGTCTTCATTGTTTTGTTCTGTTTTGTTTTTTGCCCACATGTTGACTTTGGCTTCCAAGTTATTCTCAAATGAAATATACAATATTATTGTTATTGTTATTGTTATTATTATTATAAAAATATCTGAATACTGGCAAAGAAAAGCATTACACGACCCATTTCTATAAAAAAATAACCTGAGTGGAGAGTGGATAAAGATAAAACTGGCCATGCCTTGCAACTAGAACATTTAAAAAAAGGAAACGGAAGGCTTGATTTTGGTTGCTCAAGATCAAGCTGTTCGAACTAATGCCCACAATCCCCAAAATCAACCAATAATTCAAAATGCAGGTTGTGCAAAGCAGCAGAAGAAACAGAAAAATCACACGATAAAGCTTGTGCCAGAAGAAGATCGCACTAACTGATGACAAACCACCGCATAACACACTGGCCACAATGATCCACTGGAATACCTGTAAAAGGTGCCGTGTGCCAGTTATGCAGAATTGGTGGGAAGGTGAAGTTTGTGAATGTGTTTGAAAATGAGCAGGTGAAAACGGTGTGGGATTTCTACACACAAGCCAATAAACTCTTGGCACATATCAGGTTTAACTGTGATTGAAAAGAAGAAAGTGTGGATAATTGGATACTAGGCAGAATAGAAGAATATCTGAAATGTCATGAAATGTCTGCAAGAAAACTACCAAGCTCAGAGAGGCCAAGAATCCTCCTCCTCTTCCTCTTCCTCCCTTCTAGCACTGATGATGTTCCCTAGTTGGGTCTTGAAATGTCTGCAAGAAAACTACCAAGCTCAGAGAAACTAAGAATCTCCTACCCTCCTCCCTCCTCCTCCTCTTCTCCCTCCTCCTCACAAAGCACTGATGATGTTCCCTAGTTGGGTCATGAAACGTCTGCAAGAAAAGTACCAAGCTCAGAGAGGCCAGGAATCCTCCTCCTCTCTCCCTTCTAGCACTGATGATGTTCCCTAGTTGGGTCTTGAAATGTCTGCAAAAACAGCCAAGCTCAGAGAGCACCAGGGACCCCTCAGTCATTCTCCTCCTCCTCCTCCTCCTCCTCCTCCTCCTCCTCCTCCTCCTCCTCCTCCTCCTCCTCCTCTTTCCTCCCGTTCCTTCAGCCTCTTCTGATTTCACGCTGGCTTTTTAAATTGGGGATAAAGCGAGCGGGGCGGACGGGGCCACAGCTGGAATGGAACCGGCTGGGTCTGGGAGGCGGAGAGGGAGAGGCGGCGGCGGACGGCCTCCTCCGGGCCGGCTGGTGGCGTCAATTGGATCAGCCCACCCCCTGCCCAAATCCCCTCGGGGGCTGCTGTGGCTGCTCCGGTGCGCTGGTGAGTTGGGGCGCCGGTGCCAGCGTGAGAAGTTTTGAACTTAATTGTGAGCATATGGCGGCGGCGGGGCTGCAGCCGCCAGCCGAGGAGGTGCTGGGGAGGAAAGTTTGGGGCGGGAGGGGGGGCAGCCTTTTGGGGGGGCGGGGATTGGCTGGCTAGATCCTAATCTGTTCTCTTTTTTTGTCTGGGGCTGGTGCGCTCGCCGGCAGGAACAGCTTGGTAATAACAGAGATTGGAGGCGGTTAAGACTTTGTGGTTAAGGGCGGCGCGCGGCGTGGCTTCCTCGCACGCGACCCTCCTTTAATTGGCCTCGCCCCCGGTGGGCACCGGATTGAGGCGGGGGGGGAGTGGGGCGGCACCGGGAGGAACACACGGGCCCCACCTGGGCTTGCACCCCAGCTGCGGCGCAGATGTCTCCAGGCTCACGGAGAGGGCTTGGGGGGAGTGGGAGAAAAGGGGAGATGGAAAGGGTCATTTTGGGGGGAGGGGCTGGCTTTGCATCGTGCCAACAGGTTTGCCCCCCCCCCACTCACTCCATCCTGGTTTGAGCAAGACTGGGCAAACCAGAGATGGAAGAATGAATTGGCAATTGGCGCTGATTTATTTTCAGGCTGTTCTCAAATTGCGGCCATTCAGTTAGGGACCATGCAAAGTTATGACGGCATTGAAAAAGTTATTTAATTTAATTAATTAAACTTATATGCCGCCCAACTCCCAAAGGACTCCGGGCGGCTCACAGCAAAAAAAAAAACACACAACAAATTACTTTGTTTGTTTGTTTGTTTGTTTGTTTGGATTTGTATGCCGCCCCATCTCCGGGGGGACTCAGAGCAACTCACACAAAGAATCAAATACAAGACATAAATACAAGGCATTAAAATATACAAGCCATCCAAATAAATCCCTAAACTACAATAAAACCTGATTAATTTAAAAAAGACCCCAACCAACCTCAATCCAGGCCGGCCTGTAAAAACAGCCAAGTTTTAAGATCAGTGGAAGGAACGAAGGTCGGTAGCCAGCTGCAACCCCAGGGGCAGCTGGTTCCACAGGGTGGGCACCCCAACAGAGAAGGCCCTTTAAATTTAAAAACAATTTAAAAAACAGCAAACAACAGGAGGGCCGGATCTCGCTAGATCTCAGTCGCGAGATCAACAGCCCCAGGCCTGCCGGAAAAGCCAGGTTTTGACTGCTTTGCAGAAGGCCAGTAGGGTGGAGGCAGTCTGACCTCGAGGTAGCTGGTTCCAGAGAGCCGGAGCAGCCACAGAGAAGGCCCTCTCCTGTGGGCCCGCCAGCCGGCATTGTTTGGCTGATGGAACCCGGAGGAGACCGACTCTGGGGGATCTTACTGGTCGCAGGGGGATGCAGGGTAGGAGAGAATTCTGGAGATAACCTGGTCCTGAGCCATATAGGGCTTTATAGGTAATGACCAACACCTTGAATTGCACCCGGTGACTAATAGGAAGCCAGTGCAGCTCGCGGAGAATTGGTGATATGTGGGCGTATCTTGGGCGTTCTGGACAACTGAAGTCTCCAAATGCTCTTCAAGGGTAGCCCCAGGTAGAGCGCGTTGCAATAATCCAGCCGTGAGGTGACTAGGGCATGAGTGACTGTGAGAAGATCCTCCTGGTCCAGGTAGGGTCGCAATTGGTGCACCAGGTGGACCTGTGCAAAAGTTCCCCCATCCATGGCTGATAGGTGTTGCTCCAATTTCCTCCGTGGGTCTAGGAGGACACCCAGATTGTGAACCTGTTCTGAAGGGGACAATTATGGCGTTTTCACATTTAACGGCCACTGCAGCATCCCACAGGGTCACCAGATCAAAATTAGGACTGGGCAACTGATCCGTGATCCCCTTTTGCGACCTTCTGACAAGCAAAGTCAACAGGCCAACCGGATTTGCTTAACAGTGATTCACTTAACAACGGTGGCAAGAATGGTCATAAAGTGGACAAAAGTCCCTTAGCTGCTGTCTAGATAAGTGCTTCCCTCTCCAGAAGTGGTGAAGGCTCCATCCCTGGAGGTTTTTCAAGAAGAGGCTGGACAGCCATTTGTCCGGTTTAGGGTCTCCTTCTTGGGCTGCATGACCTCCAAGTTCCCTTCCAGCACTATTCTGATTGATTGACCTCCCTGCAAAACAAGCTCAGTCTCCAACAGCTTTCCAACCAGTCTTGGTTCAACCACTTCAAGGATTTTGCTCCAAGCTGAGTGTCTTAACAGAGTTAGAAGGGAGCTTGGAGGTCATCTAGTCCAACTCCCGCCCAAGCCGGAGACCCTACACCATTTCTGACAAATGGCAGTCCAGTCTCTTCTTGAAGGTCTCAAGTGATGACGCTCCCACACCATCTGAAGGCAACTTCTGTTCCATGGGTTAATTGTTCTCACTGTCAGAAAATTCCTCCTTATTTCCAGGCTGAATCTCTCCTGGATCAGTTTCCATCCATTATTCCTTGTCTGGCCTTTGGGTGCTTTGGAGAATAGCTTGACCCCCTTCCTCCTCTCTGGGGCAGCCCCTCAAATATTAGAAGATGCTGTTCTGTCTCCCCTGGTCCTTCTTTTCCCTAGACTAGCCAGGCCCAGTTCCTGCAACCGCCCATCCTATGTTTGAGCCTCCAGTCCCCTCATCATCCTGGTTGCTCTTCTCTGCCCTCTTTCTAGCCTTCGGGATCTGTCCTTGGTCCTGACCAGCCACCTTTCCCCACAAACTCTGCCGTCTCTCCCCACAAAAGAGACATAAATCTTTGCCTATTTTGGGTGTCTTTCGGTTTCACCACAAGTTTGATTCTTAACCTCAGCATGTGCAAACATTCACACACTGACTTTGCACGCACCATCTCCCTACGGACTTTTTTTCCTAGTGTGTTTTGTTGTTTTTGCAAAAAAAAATGTTTCTGCCGTAGGATCCCTGACAGGTAATCCTTGAGTTACAACCACTCATTTAAGGACTGTTCAAAGTTATAACAGCACTGAAAAATAATGGCTGATGGCCATTTTTCACAATTACCACCATTGCAACATCCCCAAATTCAGACACTGGGCAAGTGAGTCATATTTACGATGTGGTCACAGTGTCCCAGATTCACTTGATGGGGCCAAGAAAGGTTGAAAATGGGGCAAAACTCAGTTCTCACTTAGCAGCAGAAATTTTGGGCTCCATTGTGATGATAAGTTGAGGACTACCTGTGTTGTGGGTCAGGTTCTCCTCTGTGTTTCATTTGGAATTTTAAACAACGCAAATTTGGACCAAGGTCAGGAAGTGCAAACTAGGTGATTTAGTATAAAAACTTAGCTAGTCTCTTCTAAGTGAATTTTGGCTTTAATTAATTTAATTTTATTTCTATTTATTACATTTATGTGCCACCTCTCTCACTGTCCAAAGCGATTCATACAAAAAACTGTTCAAAGCAGAGAAGTTGTCATCCCATCCACTAATGGAATTTTCTGCCAGCCCCTAAATTGGGTTCACTTATTCCAATTATTTATTCCAATTATTTAACCCTGCCTTGAGTGATATATAAAAACAATAAAGGTAGGACATAAATGCATTGATTAAAACAATCCGGGGTTAGGGTTAAACCAGAAGCATTTTTATTGGGGATGATTAAAGGAAATTTAAAGAAACATATCCAATACATCATACAACACATAATAACAGCAGCAAGAATTGCATATGCCCAGAGCTGGAAAGTAGATGAGGTGCCTTCCGAGAATATGGTAATAAACAGAATACTTGATTGTGCCGAGATGGAGAGGCTGACGAGGAAATCGAATGGGAAAGAGGAGTTTGAGTTTTATGAGACATGGGAAATGTTGTATATCTGGTTAGAGAAGAGAAACAAGGTTCAATATGAAGAAAAATTGTAAATATAAGTAACGCTTGATACGGTACTGTTAAAATGTAAATGAATATGTGTTTTGAAAATATTATAATAATAATAATAATAATAATAATAATAATAATAATAGGGAGTTGGGAATCCTGGTTTGAAGGAAGGACGGTGAATTGCATCTCATGTAGAAGAAATGCTTTGCAAATTCGGCTGCCCTGCAACCCTCTTGTCTGGAGGCAGCAAAGGCTGAATATGCAGAGGGGTCTCCTCCCCCCCCTTTTCCC
The DNA here is from genome assembly GCA_009733165.1 of Naja naja. NCBI lineage: Eukaryota > Metazoa > Chordata > Lepidosauria > Squamata > Elapidae > Naja > Naja naja. Next base: position 59,235 of record SOZL01001474.1, read on the forward strand.
CCAATTGCAACCCCATCATGAAAGCTGCCCCTCCCCCCCCGTGGCCCCCTCCCTCCGGAAGCAAGATGTTGATCCTTCCCTTGACAAAGCTCTGTTTAGCTTTGAACAAACTCCCCCGGCAGGAGCCTGCCCTGCCCTGGCCTTTCCGTATGGGCTGGCAGGCTGTGTTGGTAAACAGACCACGGTTGGCTTGCAGGGGGTCACGAGCAGAAGTCAGCTAGTTAACTGAACGGCAGCCCCCCACGGAGAGCCTGGCCTAATGAGCCGCCTGGAAGAAGAAGAAGAAGAAGAAGAAGAAGAAGAAGAAGAAGAAGAAGAAGAAGAAGAAGAAGAAGAAGAAGAAGAAGAAGAAGAAGAAGAAGAAGAAGAAGAAGAAGAAGAAGAAAAGGAGGGCTTCCTTCCTGACACCGGCCGGCTGGCCAGCGAGCAAAGCCTGCCAGGGATTCGAACACAGAGCACCTGGGTGGATGCATGGATGTCGGGTTGAATGCTGGTCTGTTTGCAAAAGGCCCTGGAAATCCAAGCAAGGATCAGAAAGGGCGGGAGGGGCAGGATGGCCCTTGCGAATCCCTGGATCCATAGCTGGAGGTCTTCCAGGAAAGGCTGGACAGCCATTGGTCCACAATGGGATAAGATAGGGGGTGGACTAGAAGACCTCCGAGGTCCCTCCCAGCCTTAGGGATTCTGTGATTCTAGGAGCCTAGGATTCTGAGATTGAATGTGTCACTCTAGGATTGATTCTTTGATTTTAATAACTGATTCTATTATTCTATCATTGACTCTTTCATCCAATGATTGGTTCTGTGATTCTATGATTGATTATGATTTTATAATTGATTCTATTATTTTATAATTGATTTTATGATTGATTCTATGATTTATTCTATGATTTTATGACTGATTCTATGATTGATTATGATTTTATAATTGATTCTATGATTTTATGATTGATTTTATGATTGCTTCTATGATTTTACAATTGATTCTATGATTTTATAATTGATTCTATGATTTATTCTATGATTTTATGATTGGCTGGATGGTTTTATGATTGATTCTATGATTCCATGACATCCATGATTTTGATTATTCTGATGTTACAATTGATTCCATGATTCTAGGCTTCTGGTATTCATTCTATGATTTTATAATTGATTCTATGGTTTTATGATTGATTCTAGGATCCTATGATTGATTCTATGATGTTATGATTACCGTATGATTCTTTGACTGATTCTATGATTCCATGATTGTAAGAATTAATAAGAACTGGTTTGGGTGCCTCCCTGGAACTTTTATGGATGGGGAAGGGTCTCATGAAGGGGAAGTTTTTGGAATTGTTGTTGTTAGTTGCAAAGTCATGTCCAACCCATTGCGACCCCATGGACCATGTTCCTCCAGGCCTTCCTGTCCTCTACCATCTTCTGGAGTCGATTTAAGCTTACGCCTACTGCTTCTGGGACTCCATCCACCCACCTCATTCTCTGCTGTCCCCTTCGTCTTCTTTGGCCCTCCATCGTTCCCAGCATCCAGCTCTTCTCCAGTGAGTCCTTCCTTCCTTCTCATGAGGTGGCCAAAGTCTTTGAGTTCCATCTTCAGGATCTGGCCTTCTAAAGAGCAGCCAGGGTGGATCTCTGCTAGGACTGACTGGTTGGATGGCCTTGCAGTCCAAGGGACTTGCAGGAGTCTTCTCCTCCAGCACCAGAGTTCAAAAGCCTCCATGCTTTGGTGCTCAGCCTTCCTGGTGGTCCAACTTTCACAGCCATGCATTGCAACTGGGAATTTTGGGAATTATGCAAGCACAAAATTAGGTTGGCAGAGCTGTGGCCCACTTAATGGCTTCCAAACATAGTTGACCCAGAACAAACCAGGCTGTCCTGCCTGAACAGATGGGAAAGCTGGAAACAAGGGTGAAAAATCTCTCCCCAAATGATGTAATCAGGAGTAGCAGAACGGGGGTGCAGCCATGTTTGCAGAAGACCCCAAAATATGCCTGTCTCTTCAATGCAATGAGTGAAGGACTCCGACAGACAGTCCTTGACATACGAGCAGTTACTTAGCAACCATTTGAAGTTCCCACAGGCCTATCTGGGAATAAGTCTGACCCAGATTTGAAGTTCTGACCATCCAGCCTTTCCCACCGTCAGGGGTTCGCCCTTAGATCGCTTGGTGCTGGGCTGTATTCTTGGCTGTTTGTAGCTTCTTGTGGTCACAGGGCCACAATTTCAGTCGTTTTTGTCAAAAACCAGCATTAACTTCCTGTTTTCAGCAAAAGCATACCCATCGTGTCAGGTGCCCTTAGGCTGCAAATGAAATAACCACCACAAACCCAGTCCTGGATCAGGAGAGGGCTTCATCTGTGTTGCAGCAATCGCGGTGCATAGAGAATGGTGGGTTCGCTTAATAACCGGGCCGTTTGCTTAATGACCACAAAGAAGACTCTTTAAACAGTCCCTTGTCTCAAAGGGTCCAGGGTCTCCATCTCCTGCTTGAGCAGGGGGTTGGACTAGAAGACCTCCGAGGTCCCTTCCAGCTGTAGTCTGATTGAGCGTATTTTTTCATTGATTGATTCGCTTAACAAAAGCTGCAAAAAAGGTCACAAGATTTTATTTTGATTTGATTTGATTTGTCAATCGTTTACAAGATAATAAGTATAAGGATAAACATAGTTGTGAATACATGGAATGAATACATATAAGAAAAATGAAAGGAAACAATAGGACAGGGATGGTAGGCACCTTGGTGCGCTTATGCACGCCCCCTACAGGCCTCTTAGGAAAGGGGTGAGCAGGTCAATAGTAGACAGTCCAAGGTTAAAGTTTTTGGGGTTTGGGGAAGAAACCACAGAGTCAGGTAGAGTATTCCAGGCATCGACCACTCTGTTGATGAAGTCGTATTGCCTGCAATCAAGTTTGGTGCGGTTAACCTTGAGTTTGTATCAGTTGTGTGATCAACCCAACGAGGAAGAAGAAGAGGAGGGGGGGGAGGAAGCAGGAGATGGAGGAAGAGTAGAAGGAGGAGGACCACGACGATGACTGTGAGGTCCTGGGTGCTTCTGAGCTTGACTGTTTTCTTGCAGACATTTCACGACCCAGCTGGGTGATATCATCAGTGCTAGAAGGGATGGGGGTTTGCAAGGAGGAGGAGGAGAAGCAGGAGAAAGAGGAGGAGGAGGAGAAAGGATGAGGAGAGGGAGGAAAAAGAGGAGGAGGAGGAGGAGGAGGAGGAGGAGGAGGAGGAGGGGGGGATAGAACCATTAAAACTGGTCAGATTGTGGCCTTACAGGCCGTCTGAGTCAAACAGGATTTCCCAACCTTGACAAGTTTATGGCACGTGGACTTCAGTGGGGGGGATTCTGGCTGGGGGATTCTGGGAGTTGAAGTCCACGCATCTCCAACTTGCTCAGGCTGGGAAACCTTGGAATCAAAGATCCTTTTTCATCCTTCCTGGACTGGATTTCCAGGCCATCGTCCACTTGGGGGAGCCAGTCCTTCCCCTCCCAGCCTGGTCTCTCCGTTCATGCCCACCATCCTGGAGGAGCGGCCGATGATGGCCATCGTTGTTCCGTTCCTCAGCCCCTCCTGGAAGCCGCGGGCTCCAAACGAGGGAAGCACAGAGTCGGCGTGGATAGAAAATGCCCTGGGCTGGGGCAGTGGGTGACTGAGATGTTTCTCCAAGCACCTTCTTAAGAGGATTAGAGCTGTGGGCCCTTGCCGGCATCTTCGCTGGAGGTCAGCCCAAGGATTGTGCTGACTCCTTCCAGGGTTTTCATTAAGAGTGAGTTCCACACGCTCCACAAGTGGCTGCAATTCCCCATCTCTCTCTCTCTCTCTCTCTCTCCCCCTCTTGGACAAGGGATTTGCTGAGATTGGAGTTCTCCATCCTCGTGGTCTCCGTCCGAGGCCACCAGCCTGCTGAGAAAATTTCATTACTTTTGCTTCGCAGGCAGAAGGAGGCCAACGGAAGCTGGATTAGCCAGAACGGGGAGAAGGTGGGAACTGAACCTTTGCTTGGCCTGCAAACTGGAACTCCTTGGTGGAGGCAGGATTGTCTGGCTGAAGGCTTGCCTGTTTGCAATGCCCTGTCATTCCAGAGCTCTGCGTAATACACCACGACACTAATCCTCAACTTATGACCACGGCGTGGCCCAGAATTTCTGTGGCTGAGCAAAGCAGAATAAGAGAACAGAATATGAAAGTTGGAAGGTGTTTTGGAGGTTTTGTAGCCCAATCCCCTTTTCAAGCAGGAGGTCCTATGGACACAGGGCTGTCCAAATTCTTCTTAAAAGCTTCCGAGGTTGGGGCACCCACAATGTCTGGAGGCAACTTCTGTTCCACTGGTTAATTGTCCTCACTGCTAGGAACTGTTTCTCCTGGGTTCTAGGTTGGGTTTCTAATGATCTTCCATCCGGATTAGAGACGATGGGTAGCAGGTGATTAGCAAAAGAGATTCTGCAGGGAAGTATATTGTGGTCATTAAGAATATAGCTGTAAAAAATATTAGAGTTGATGTCAGATAAAGAACTATTGAAAGACTAGATACAAACCTAATTTGAAATAGATATGGAAATGAGAATATACTAAAAGAATATTAATTAATATTTAATAATGTGATGGTAAAAGCAAAAAGGAGCATAAGATTTGAAATGGATAAATTATTAGAAGTATGTATGTATGTATGTATGTATCGTATTCATCTTTGTTCGGGTATTTTCCCACGTCATTATAGTTGTGCTTTTAAAGTTGTAGGACATTTTGGCAGAATCTCATCTGCCATCATCAGGCTTGTGTATTGGGTTCGTCTGTGTGTGTGTGTATATATATATATATATATATTATTTTCGTGAGATTTTCATGGGTAAAGGTATGTAGGTCTTGGTGTATTCGGTCTTGTCCCGTGTAAGATTGAGAATACCTTGGCAACGCTTCGACTAAATCTCATCCGTCATCTTCAGGTTGGTGTCTTCAGCTTGCTTCTGGGAGAAGTGTGTGATAGTGGCTGTTTTTCCCTTTTAAACTCTAGAGTTGGCTGTGTTGTTACTTGATTGGTTGATGGAGTTGATGTATGCAGATTGGATGGCTTTTTCCTGAGACCCTGTGTGGCTGAGGTGCTGGCTGTGTGTCTCTCAGCCTTTTGTGTTGTAACGACCTGGGTAATGGGCTGTGTGATGACCTTCTGAGTTCTATTGTTGTGACGTCCTGGGTGTGGTGCTGTAATCTCCTGGGTCGTTGTCTGTGTTGCAACCTCCTGATGTTTTGTGTTGTAATCTCCTGAGTTCTGTGATGTAGTGTCCTGGGTGAAGGCTGTGATGTGACATTCGGGCCTTGGTTTGGCTCGAAGTTTGAGGTCTGGCTATGTGTTTATAGCATGTGTCAGTTTGCTTAGTTTGGGGGTTGAGGGGTGTAGCAGCTGGTGTTGCAGCCATGGTCTGGTTTCTGGATGGTGGTTGCCTTTCATCTGTGGCGTGGGCTTGGGTTTGAGTCTGGTGAAGGAGATTGGTGGTGGCATCATGTGTTATTTTGGGTCCGTGTTGGTTTTCGTGGCTGGGACTCGCTTGTTGATTAGGGCTAGTTTCAGATGTCTGGTAGTGGGAAGTATCATCCTGTTTATTCTATGGGGGTGTTTCTATTTCGATGGCTTCCCTAATTATTGAGATAAGTTTGGATCCCTCAAAATCAATTTCATGTCCTGTGGCTTTAAGGTGCTGGAAAAGGGAGGAAGTTTTTCTTTTTCTGACTCGTTTCTGTGTTCATGATGCGCATTTATTCTCCTGTTGGTTTGTCCAATGTATGTGGCTGGGCAAATTTTGGTATTTTATAAACTCCTTGGTTTTCTAGCTGGATCTTGTCTTTGGGGTTTCTTAAGATGTTGGCTTTTGGTCAGTGCCAAAGGCTGTCCTGATATTGTGTTTGTGGAGAATTTTGCTGATTTTATCTGTGGTGCCTTTGATGTAAGGGAGGAGGGCGATGCCATTGTCCTGTTCTGTGTCTTGGTTTTGGGGAGTCTCCTTAGGATTAGGTTGGTGATTGTGCTTCTTTGGAATCCATTGGACATTAATAATGCTAGTGAGGGTGTGTAATTCTGTTCTCAAGTGGTCTTTGTCAGCTAGGCGCTTGGTTCTGGAGATGAGGGTCTTGGTTGGAGTTGATCTGTGCAGGGTGGTGATGGGATTGTGCAGTAGCGGTTAGTGTGTGTCTTTTTCTGGTAGATAGCATGTCCTAGGGAGCCATTGGGTTTTTTGTAAATTAGGACATCCAGGAACGGAAGTTGGTTGTTGGTTTCTGTTTCCATGGTAAATTGTATTTTGGGGTGTAGGCTGTTGAGATGTGTGAGGAAGTTGTCCAGTTTTTCTTTCCCGTGTGGCCAAATTACGAAAGTGTCATCTACATATCTAAGCCAGAGTTTGGGTTTGTATTCTGATTTGTCTAGAGCATTGGTTTCAAAATGTTCCATGTATAGGTTAGTTATGACGGTGAGAGGGGTGATCCCATAGGTGCTCCTTCTATCTGTTTATATCTTTGTCCATTGTGGATGAAGTATGTGTTGGAAAGGCAATGGTTGGTCAGATCTAGGATGTGCTTATTGGGGTTGTATTTGTTTTGGATAGCTGTCAAGGCTTCTTTAATAGGTACTTGAGTGAAGAGGGATATGACATCAAGCTCACAAGTAGGTCGCTGGGTTGTAGGTTTTGTTTCTTTATTGTTTCTATGAAGTGGAAAGAGTTTTGTAATGCAGAGGTGATGGATTCTGTGTAGGGCTGGAGTTGTTTGGCAGAAATTTGGCAAGGTTCTGTAGAGGTGAGCCTATGAGCTGACTATGGGTCTGAGGGTGTTCCTTCTTGTGTATCTTGGGGAGGCCATAGAGCTTAGGCATCTAGATGATTTTTCTTGGGATGATTCTTTTGTTGGATCTCTTCACTGATGGGCGAGGCTTTTATTTTGGATTTGGTGGTTTTCTGCAGGTAGGTGGTGGGGTCTGTGTTTAGAGGTTTGTAAGCAGGGTCTTGGAGTAGGTTGGATAGTTTGGATTGGTAGCCAGATGTGTTCATCACGACTGTGGCGCTGTTTTGTCTGCTGGTAGGATGATTATGTTGTTGTCTTCCTCAAGTTGCTGAGTGCTTTTTTCTTCTTTTGTGTAAATTGCTTCTGGGTGGACTGCTGGAGCAGAGGACGTTGGTGACTTCAAGTCTGATTTTATTGGCTGTGTTAGCTTAATTTTGGTTAGGCTAGCTTCAACTCCACATATGATGTTTTCAGTGGGGATGCGTTTGGGGGCACTCCAGCCAACTCTGGAGTTTAAAAGGGAAAAACAGCCACTATCACACACTTCTCCCAGGAGAACAAAGCTGAAGACACCAACCTGAAGATGACGGATGAGATTGCCCAAAACGTTGCCAAGGTATTCTCAATCTTACACGGACAAGACCGAATACACCAAGACCTACATATATATATATATATATATATATATATATATATATATATAATACACTTTTCTATAACACTTCTATAACAGTGATGAAACACCCACAATTTCTGGAACCAAGTTGTTCCACTGGTTAATTGTTCTCACTGTCAGGAAACTCCTCCTAAGTTCTGGGATGTTCTCTCCTTGATCAATTTCCATCCATTCTTCCTTGTCTCCCCTTCAGAGGCTTTGGAGAACAGCTTGACCCCCTCCCTCCTCTCTGTAGCAGCCCCTCAAATATTGGAAGATGCTCTCCTGTCTCTTCCCTAGTCTAGCCAGGCCCAGTTCCTGCAACCGTCCATCGTAGGCTTTAGCCTCCATCATCCTGGTTGTTTTTTGTTATGTATGCAGGTTTAAAGTCATTGGTTTAGTTTGAACTGCTCTTGTAAAATGTAAGAAATGATTGGTTTAAAAGGGAAAACCTGCACTCTGATTGGCTGGCAACGCGGCTGGCTATAAGTAGCAGCCGCAGCCCAGCCAAAGTGGGTTCTGAGCTGTAGTCACTAATAAACAAAGAGTTTGAAGCACTCCACGCCTGTCTCTTCATGCAAACTTAACACTGGCAAAAGGTGGGATTCCCTGAAGAAGAAGGCAACGCTGAACAGAAGAAGAGCGAGATATGGCTGCGCTGAACACCCCCCAGCCCCATTCGATCACGCAGAAGACTGCAGATCGCTTTCAAATGTATCTGGAAGGAAACGATCTGCACATTTCCGAGAAGTGGAAGAGGGCGGTCTTTCTCACACACTGTGGTCCGCAGTTTTCAAGATGGCTAAGGCATTGGGGAGCTGCAGACGGAAGGTAATGGAATGGCCTGACTTAGAAAAGTTGTTAAGAGCCCATTATGCCCTCAAAGTATCATGCCTCATTAAGAGACACGAAGTTTTACCGTCGGGATCAAGGGGAAAGTGAAAACGTAAACGACTTCATGGCAAGTTTAAGAGACATTGGGTGTGCGAATTTAACAATTTAGAAGAGGCCATGCGCCGATCGATTTGTTCTGGGCCTTAAAGACAAGGTGCTTCAGAGCAAGTTATTACTAAGACCTAAGATCACGCTGAAGGAAGCAATAGAAGAGGCCTCTTCAGCAGAAGCTACCAAGTCCCTCAGCAGCAGCCATGAAGAAAATTAACAAGGCCACAAGCCATCCTGATGTGGAAAAGTCCACAACAACTCATTGTGAGCAAATAGATTCTGAGTCAGACTGTAGTGAGGTGGAGGAAGGAATTTATAGACTCAGAATGGAGCGGAAAAAGAAAGACCTGGGAAGAAAGAGGCAAGATTTCTACTGCAGAGGTTGTGGGGAAGCCACCCCACTGAATGCTAGATACCATCTGCCGTAGAAAAAGAGGACACCTAGCAAGAGTCTGCAAATCATCCAGAACTCCACCCAACAGAAGGAAGTTTCCTGACAAAGAATTCAAGCCCAACAACCTCAGTGAGAAAATGGGGCAGCACAGAAGCAAAGGGGAAGAATGAAACTCATCAGACAGTAACTATTGGTCATTCTTCTTCTATCAATAACAGAAAAGTGCATGTCAAGGTACTAATTGAAGGAAGGCCTTGCCAAATGGAAGTGGACTCAGGCTCATATTTATCTATGGTGCCATGGGACACTATTCACAGACTAACCCAAACATTCAGAAGAAGCATTTCAAGAAGCAAGCACTGACTCTTAAAGACTACCAAGGAACAAGATTCCAGTAGTTGGAACAAGAGAATTCAACATGAAGTTCAAAGGCCACACCAAACGCCACTGACCATCGTGGACAAGGATCGCCCAAGCTTGCTGGGACTTGAGTGGTTCAATCCACTAGGCATCAAGGTGACTGGCATCAATCACGTGAGCAACACTGAATGGGAGGAGGCCTTGAAGTCTGAGTTTCCAGAGGTCTTCAGCAAAGGATTGGGCAAGTATATGGGGACCCCTATCACTTTCAATCTAGATCCCAAGGTGCCACCAATTCGCTTAAAGCCCAGAAGGGTCCCATTTGCCTTAAAGGAAAAATTGATGCACAATTAGATAAACTAATAGCTCAAGGAGTTTTAGAGCCCACTGACCACTCCAGGTGGGAGACACCCATAGTCACACCAGTCAAGACTGATGGGTCAGTGAGAATCTGTGGAGACTATAAGGGGACATTGAACCATGCTTCAACAGAGCATATCCAGTTCCAGTGGTGCATCATTTACTACATTCACTTGGCAGGGTACAGTCTTTGCCAAATTGGATCTGGCCCAGGCATATCAACAATTAACAGTTGATGATGCCACTGCAGAGGCCCAAACCATTGTGACTCATAGAGGTGCTTTCAAAAAAGGTTACAGTTTGGAGTAAGCTGGCACCAGGCATCTTCCAAAGCCTTATGGAAAGGACTGCCTCCATGATGTGTTAATCTCTGCTGAAAATGACACTCAGAGAGAAGATAGATTGCTCAAGGAAGAAAAATGCACTCTTAGAACTGACAAGGTTGAGTTCTTGGGCTATATGATTGACAAGCATGGTATCCACCCCACAGATGCCAAGGTTCAGGCAATCAAAGAAGCCCCTAGACCAAAATGTAAAACAGATTTGCAAGCCTTCCTTGGACTCATTAACTTTTATCACATGTTTCTACCTCAGAAGGCAACCATTGCAGAACCACTGCACAGATTATTAGACAAAAAGTCTGTGGGTCTGGGGCAGAAAAGAACAATCTGCATTTAACAATATTAAAAGACTAATCACATCTGATGCTGTACTGATACAGTTCTCTGAGAATTTGCCTGTTGTACTGACTTGTGATGCATCCCCTTTTGGAGTGGGGAGGGGTTTTGAGCCACAGGCTTCCCAGCAGGAGGGAAGCTCCTATTGCATTTTACTCGCACCTTGACCAAAGCAGAGAGGAACTACAGCCAACTGGACAAGGAAGCCTTGGCAATTGTTGCAGCTGTCAAGAAATTCCAAACCTCTGTTAGGCATTGTGGCAGGAGACAAACCTACGCCCACTATCCTGTCACCAAGAATGCTGAGGGGGACTGAATTTCTTGCTGCTTATTCATACAAACTCATCCACAAGCCTGGCAAAGACATTGGGAATGCAGATGCTTTGAGTCGCTGCCCACTTCCTTCTCACACTGAGGACTTCGCTCTTGAGACTTACACCTTTTTTCTAGAAACTGTTGCCAAGCTTCCAGTACATGCTGCTGAAATTGCCAGAGAGACTGCCAAAGACACTTTATTGGCTCCTATTATAGGCTGGATTAAGAAAGGTTGGCCTCTTCAAGATCTACCTCAACTTGCCCAACCTTTTAAATCCAGGCAAACTGAATTATCTGTATTAAGAGGATGTATTTTGTGGGGTAACAGGGTGGTTATTCCTACAAAACTGCAAAAAGAGGTTTTGGAAATGTTACATGAGGGTCATCCAGGTATTGTCAGAATGAAGGATTGGCCAGGAGTTATGTATGGTGGCCAGGTATTGACAAAATGGTTGAAAACTGGGTTGCATCTTGTCCCAACTGTCAGGTAGTCAGGCCTGCCCCACCTCCCCCCACACAGGAATGGGAATGTCCTAGGGGCCCATGGTCCAGGATTCACATTGATTTTGCTGGCCCTACCAGAGGGCACACTTTCCTTATTATAGTAGATGCATATTCCAAATGGCTAGAGGTTATCCCTATGGCATCCACCACAACTGAAGCTGTCATCAAACAGCTTAAAAAGCTTTTGTAACTCACGGGTTACCTGATGTTTTGTTTCTGACAATGGCCCTCAATTTACATCCAACCTTTTGAATCATATTAGCACAACAGGGTATCAGACATGCCCTGACAGCCCCTGGGCATCCTTCGCTAACGGCCGGGCTGAACGTATGGTACATTTACCAAGGAAAACTTCAGCAATTGGGTCCAGGGATATCACTGAGAGAGTTGAAAAACTTCTCAGTGTTCAGCATATCACTCCCAACCCCTCAACTAATTTGTCCCCAGCTGAATTGTTGATGGGTAGGAAACTCAGGTCTCCCCTTGACGCCTTCATCCCACTTACGCACCCAACGCACCACTAGATTCCACTAGCAAAATTGCACATTCACTGTGGGTGATTCTGTTTATGCTAAGAACCTTATGGGTGAACCATTATGGATTCCTGCTGAGATAACCCAAATCACAGGCCCCAGGTCTTACAGGGTACAAACGGAGGATGGTGTCCTCTGGAGCAGGCACATTGATCAGTTAAGATCCAGATTGCCTCAGAGCACGCTTTTGCTCCTCTCTGGTTCCCATACCTACTGCCTCTTCTAGGGGAAGGGAGGATTATGAGAGTAATCAGCAAGCAAGAATCAACCCCATGTGTAACAAGCTAACACAACAGGAACCATCCCAAAACCTGTCACAATACCAACAACCATTTTCACAAATGGAAGATTGCACATCATTACCTGATTTAGGTGCTGACATTGGGTTGGAGATGGATTGGGAGGAGAGACCAGGTTGTAGTAACCAAACAGGTTCTACCATTACTGTAAGTCCTAGTAAGGAAATGTCAGCAGACACATTTCCTCTCTCACAAGGTGAGAACCTTAAAACATCTGAACCACGTAGGTCTCAACATACACGTAAGAGCCCCACCTATTTAAAAGAATACATTAGATAGGTTGGGGTTTGAGTATGGACTGAACCTAGTGGGGAGGGGTGTTATGTATGTAGGTTTGAAGTCATTGGTTTAGTTTGAACTGTTCTTGTAAAATGTAAGAAATGATTGGTTTAAAAGTGCGGAAAACCCTGCACTCTGATTGGCTGGCAACTGCGGCTGCTGGCTATAAGTAGCAGCCACAGCCCAGCCAAATCGGGTCCGTTCTGAACTGTAGTCACTAATAAACAAAGAGCTTGAAGCACTCCGCGTCTGTCTCTTCATGCAAACTTAACATTTTTCTCTGTACTTTTTCTAGAGTCTCAACATCTTTCTTGCAGTGTGGTGACCAAAACGAGAGCCATCAAAGTTGGTGGAGAGAGTTTCCCCCAGCTAAGCCATGCATCCAAGGCAGATGGAAAAACATCTGCATTCAAGCAGGGGATTATGGTCCAAGCTGGACAACCGGTACATGGCTGGGGCATTTTTCTTTTGACCAAGAAAATTCCCCCTGCATCTGAAGGGGGCAGGAATGTGCCCGCCTGGTAGCCCAGATGGCTGGCAAGGGAGCTAATCGGGCGTTGGAACAGCAGGGGCCAGAACGCACCGGCTGTTTGTAACCCGGGGCAGAGCAGGGAGCAGCAGGGAAGGAGAGCAGACAGGCGCTGGGAAGGGAGGAATGTGGTGGCCAGGAGGAGAAGGGGAAATTGGGCAGTCTGGAGCATAATTGCAGGCTGCCCAGGTAATCCTTGGTGCTCGGACAGGCGGCCGCAACGGCTGGTTATTGTTCTAACTGGATTATGCAGCGCCTAAGCAGATTTTATTTTCCTCATCAGCTCTTTTCTTCTGCACGGGGAGTAAATCTTAGTGAGCTGAGTCAAGAGAAAATCACCCACTCCCCAAATATTTGAAAATAGAATAACAGAGTGGGAAGGGACTGTGGAGGTCTTCTAGTCCAGCCCCTTTTTCCAGCAGGAGACCCCAGACCATTTCAGACAAATGGCAGTCCACTCTTCTTTAAAGGCCGATGAAAAAGGGGAAGAAATACAGGAAATCCTCACTTTACGACCAATTGAGCCCGAAATTTATATTGCTAAATGAAAAATAAATAAATTGAGTTTTGCTCCCTTTTATGACATTTGCTGCCACCGTTGTTAACTGAATCATTGCATTTATTCAGTTAACAATGCAGTTGCTTAAGTGAATCCGGCTTCCCCATTGACTTTGCTTGTCAGAAGGTTGTAAAAGCAGATCACGTGATCCCGGGACACTGCAACTATCATAAGTACATGCCAGTTGCCGAGCCTCTGAATTTTGATCACGTGACACGGGAATGCTGCAATGGTCATAAGTGTGAAAAACAGTTGTTCAGTGCCTTTGTAACTTCAAACAGTCACCAAATATATTTACTACCTGTAATTTCCTGCCTTATCAATTCCATGTGCCTCTGTTCATCTCTCTCTGTGGATGGAGGAAAAGAGAGGAAAGGGGGGAGGAAGGGGGAGGGAGAGAGAGAGAGAGAGAGAGAATTCAACAGCCCAAAAAGCCAATGCAATCCTAAGTTGCATTAACAGAGGGATACAATCGAGATCAAGGGAAGTACTAATACCACTCTATAAAGCCTTCGTAAGGCCACACCTAGAATACTGCATCCAGTTTTGTTCACCACATTATAAAAAAGATGTTGAGACTCTAGAAAAAATACAGAGAAGAGCAACCAGGATGATGAGGGGACTGGAGGCTAAAATATATGAAGAACATTTGCAGGAACTGGGCCTGGCTAGTTTAGGGAAGAGAAGGACCAGGGCAGGCATCACAACAGTCTTCCAATACTTGAGGGGCTGCCAACAGAGAGGAGGGGGTCAAACTATTCTCCAAAGCAAAAGAAAGAAGAAAGACAAGAGAGGGGGGGAGGAAAGAAAAGGAAGGAAGGAAGGAAGGAAGGAAGGAAGGAAGGAAGGAAGGAAGAAAAGAATGACATCTGAGAAAACCATGGATGGACAGAAGACATGTCTAGTTTAAGGAAAAGAAGGATGGGGTGACATGATAGCATCTTCCAATATCTCAGGGCTTCCTACAAAGAAGAGATGTAAAAAAAGATATTGAGACTCTAGAAAGAGTGCAGAGAAGAGCAACCAGGAGGATGAGGGGACTGGAGGCTCAAACATACAATGAATGGTTGCAGGAACTGGGCCTGGCTAGTCTAGGGAAGAGAAGGACCAGGGGAGACAGGAGAGCATCTTCCAATAGTTGAGGGGCTGCCCCAGAGAGGGGGAAGGGGGTCAAGCTATTCTCCAAACCCCCTGAAGGCCAGACAAGGAATAATGGATGGAAACTGAACAAGGAGAGATTCAGCTTGGAAATAAGGAGGAATTTTCTGACAGTGAGAACAATTAACCCATGGAACAGAAGTTGCCTTCAGAAGGTGTGGGAGCGTCATCACTTGAGACCTTCAAGAAGAGACTGGACTGCCATTTGTCAGAAATGGTGTAGGGTCTCCTGCTTGGGTGGGGTTTGGACTAGATGACCTCCAAGGTCCCTGCCAGCTCTGTTAATCTCTTTAAACATACTTTGATTTCATATACATTTCCTCCAGAACATTCATGGGCATTTAGGCATTTCCTAAAGTCAGCAATTTGGTACACATGTTAACGGTGCTCCACAAAACCTGGCCACAAAATTTGATTAATCAGAAGATAGTTCGTTTCTGACTGGAACAGGGGTCTGGGAAGGATGAAGCACCTCACTTTTCTTTCAAGGACGGACAAAATGAATTGCCCTGGCCCCTCTCTCACGTTGTATTTCATTCATGCAGGAAAATGACATTAAGATCCCACAGGCAGCATCCTTAGTGAAGCTTAATCGGGTATTTTATAGACAAGTTTAAAAAAAGCAAGAAAAAAAAACAGATGGAAACTAATCAAAGAGAGAAGCAACCTGGAATTAGGGAGAAACATTCTGATAATGAGAACAATTAATCAGTGGAACTACTTGCCACCAGAAATTGTGGGTGCTTCAACACTGGAGGCTTTTAAGAAGAGGCTGGACAACTATTTGTCTGGAATGGCATAGGATCTCCTGCTTGAGCAGGGGGCTGGACTAGAAGACCTCCAAGGTCCCTTCCAACTGTATTCTGACAGTTTCCTTTCAAACTATCAGAAAGATAAAGATGGCAAAGGGAAGGAGGGAGGGAGGGGGAAGGAAAAAATAAAGACAAAGAAAGAAAAAGTGGAAACAGGAAGGAAGAAAGGAAGGAAGGAGAAAGAAAAGGGGAAGAAAGAAACAAAGGAAGAGAGAAAGGGAAGAGAGAAACAGGAAGGAAGAAAACAGAAGAAGGAAAGAAAGAATGAATGAAAGAAAAAAGGAAGAAATAAAGAAAAGCAAAAAGGGGAAAGGGAGGAGCATAGGGGAAAGGAAGAAGGAAGGAAGGAAAAGTGGAAGGAAGGACCCACTATTATGTTGTATTTACTTGTTTCTAGACATCTTGTTTTTTCCCCCTTTTAGAAGTGATCCTGCTGATGTCTGTGTTGCCTTGAACTATTCAGACGTTCGCCTGGGCAACGGAAAACCAAAAATGCAGCTCAGGGGAGGCTTTTCCACAAATCTCATTCATCAAATTCAGATTAAAACATCTGGAAAATGAAAAGCCAGGGAAAGTGGTGAATCAGCTGTCGAAGGATCAGCTGAGCTTTTCCTTCCCCTGCCTGGGGTGGGTGGGTGGGTGGGTGGGGGGTCAGGATGGAGGAGAAGGTGGCCTGGGTGGGCTTTTTTTAAAATTCATATTTATATCCCGCCCTTCTCCAGAGACTCAGGGTGGCTTACAATTTTTGGGATACAACCCAGTGCGCTCAGCAATAGCCTTCATTCCATTGTATATGCCTGCTTATTACTAAGCGGCATTTTTACAAAGTCAGCTAATTGCCCCCAACAATCTTGGGTCCTCAATTTACCTACCCCGAGAGGATGGAAGGCTGAGTCAACCTTGGGCCTGGTGGGATTCGAGCCTGCAATAATTACAGGCAGCTGGAACTTAAGTGCTAGGCATTTAGCAGCCTGCACCACCAAGGCTTTCCCTGTGGTTCGGACCCCTTTGGGAGAGAGGGCCTTCTGCAAGAAGACAAGAGTTTTAGAATGGGAAAAGGATTCATGAAATACATGGTAGGTTTGTAGGAAAAGGACTCACAACTCATCAAGCACCTCCCAGAAAATAATCTTGAGGGAGAGAAAAAGAAAAGGAAAGAAAGAAAAGAAAGAAAAGAGAGAGAGAAAGAAAGACAGAAAGAGAGAAAGAGAAAGAAAAAAAGAAAAAAGAAAAAGAAAGAAAGAGAAAGAGAGAAAGAAAAAGAAAGAGAATGAAAGAAAAGAAAGAAGGAAGGAAGGAAAGAAGGAAGATGGGGAAGAAGCAATAATGGATGAATAATACTGCCATAGTTTTGGAGTTGTTTTTAATTTACAAAACTGACATCCACTGCTAAGATATTATTTTTCCTACATTTCTCTCAAAAATATGTATGGATGATGTTCCCTAGTTGGGTCATGAAATGTCTGCAAGAAAACCACCCAACTCAGAGAGCACCCAGGACCTCACAGTCCTCTTCCTCCTCCTCCTCCTCCTCCTCCTCCTCCTCCTCCTCCTCCTCCTCCTCCTCCTCCTCCTCCTCCTCCTCCTCCTCCTCCTCCTCCTCCTCTTTCCAGGAGATGAGGAAAGGTGAACAGGGCATGAATGATGGGGCATGTCAACAGCTAGCTTTGCAAAGATGGTGTTGGGAAGAGAAGGTTAAGTAAGAATACCAGTCTTCCAATATTTGAGGGGCTGCCCCAAAGAAGAGGGGGTCAAATTCTTCTCCAAAGCATCAGAGGACAAGAAGTAACGGATGGAAACTCATCCAGGAGAGAAGCCATTCTAGAAGTAAGGAGAAACTTCCTAACTGTGAGGACAATTAACCAGTGGAGCAGAAGTTGCCTCCAGAAGTTGTGGCTGCTTCATCACTGGAGGCTTTCAAGGAGAGGCTGGACAGCCACTTGCCTGGAATGTTATAGGGTCTCCTGCTGGTTGGACTAGAAGACCTCTAAGGTCCCTCCCAGCTTTATCCTCTTTGAAGATCATCAGCTGGTCTTCTCAGATCTTCCAGCCTTTCAGGAGAGACCTTCTCAACCGGTGGGACAATGACTCCTCCTCCATGATCCCTAACCTAGCAAAGCCAACAGTCCACGTGACCTGGTGGAAGGGGGACCAATAATGCTGTTCCAGGGAGAGCGGCCAGCAAGAAGGGAAGGCAGGAATGTGAAGCAGGAGCTGCCCCGTGACTTCAGCCCCTGGCAGCTTCTGCCTCCCCAGCCCCAGCATCACGAGGGTCCCCCCACCCCCCCCACAGGACCTGGGGATCCAAGGACACCTGAGGGAGGCCAGAGCAGGCTTGGACGGAGAGCCGTGTGTGGGCCTCCTGCTTCCAGGGGTGACGGGCAAGGGAGGCTTGCCTCGACTGTCCCTTCATCTTGGCAGCGTGGCAAAGGCGGTGCGAGATGAATGCCGTCCGGACAAAGGGCCGGCCCTGTTCTTCCCTCGCATGCCACCTTCACCCATCCAAGTTCTTTAGAGCTTTTCATGGGAGGCTCCTAATCGTCATTCTTCGCCTCTCGCTCTCATTCTCCTTTCTCTGCTTTTCTCCCTTCTCAAGCACGGGAAGCCCCCAGGGCTTGGCCCGCCTCCAGTCCCCGTGAACTTGGGGGAGAGAAAAGGGGCCCCGTGGAGGTCTGCTTCCCTCCTCCCCCTCCTCTTGCCTCTTGCCTATTCAGCCAGGGACCTGCAGGCAGAACAACCCCTGGCAGAGGGTAGACTGTCCCCCACCCTTGTCCCATCAGAGAGGGGATTCAGCTAAACTTGATCCAGAACTCACTTTGGGTCACTTTGGGGGTCCCGCCAAGCGGTCAGGAGGCGTGCTGGAGGAAAGAGGAATGCAGCAATGGCCCATCGATGCCCAAAGGGTTGGAAATGTCCCCCTTGTAGAAGAATGGAATGGAATGGAATATAGAATAAAATAGAATATTGGTATGAAGAATGGAATGGAATAGAACAGGATAGGATAGAATATTGGAAAAGAATAGAATAGAATAGAATAGAATAGAATAGAATAGAATAGAATAGAATAGAACAGAACAGAACAGAACAGAACAGATATTGGAATGAAGAATAGAATAGAAAATAGAATAGAAAATAGAATAGAATAAATTTATTTATTTATTTATTTATTTATTTATTTATTTATTTATATTTGAACTTGTATGCCCCATCTCCAAAGACTCGGGGCAGCTCACAGCTAAAACATAGAACAATAAATATTTAAAAAACCATTAAACTAATAACAAGCTCAAATACTAAAAACAAAACATTAAAAACCCTTAAAACCCATCCCCAAGAAGGGTCACAGCCGGGTTGGTCAAATAGCCAGGTCTTTAACTCTCGACGGAAGGTGCGGAGATCAGGGGCCAGAAGGAGCTCCAGGGGCAGTTGGTTCCAGAGGTCAGGGGCCGCAACGGAGTAGGCTCATCGCCGGGGAATATTAGAATGAAGAATAGAATAGAATAGAAAATAGAATAGAATAGAATAAATATTGGAATGAAGAATAGAATGGAATGGAATGGAACGGAATAGAATAAAACAGAACAGAACAGAACAGAACAGATATTGGAATATAGGATAGGATAGGATAGGATAGGATAGGATAGGATAGGATAGGATAGGATAGAATTAGAATTCTTTTATTGGCCAAGTGTGATTGGACACACAAGAAATTTGTCTTTGGTGCAAATGCTCTCAGTGTCCATAAAAGAAAAGATACATTCATCAAGAGTCAAGAATCATCAGGGGCAACACTTAATAATAGTGATAGGATACAATAAGCCATCAAATCATACTATATATTATATTGAAACAGTCAATATAAATCGTAAGGATACAAGCGACAAAGTTACAGTCATACACTCACAAGTGGGAGGGGATGGGCGATCAGGAGTGATGAGAAGATTAATAGTAATAGGAGAGCAGACTTTATAAATAGTTGGACAGTGTTGAGGGAATTATTTGTTTAGCAGAGTGATGGTGTTCGGGGAAAAACTCCCCTTGTGTCTAGTTGTTCTGGTATGCAGGGCTCTGTAGCATCGTTGTGAGGGAAGGAGTTGAAAGAGTTTCTCTCCGGGGTGTGAGGGGCGTGTAGATATTTTCCCAGCCCTCTGTTTGACTCAGGGTGCAGGATGCAGGTCCTCCCTGGAAGGCAGGTTGGTAGCCGTTGCTATTTTCTGCAGTCCTAATTACTCTCTGAAGCAGGAGAATGCAGTTCCTCATGAACATTGGCAAAATTTGGGAGGTGCCAAGGAGGAACGCCATGGAAGTGTCCACAGCTAGCTTGGTAAGGATGCCGTCCTCAAATTGGGTGGGGAAGGTCGGTAGCTGAGGATGAAGGAGAGTCATTGTCTCATCGATTGAGAAGGTCTCCAAAGGTGGTATCAGATCAGGAGCTCTCCAAATTTGGTAACTTGAAGACTGATGGACTCAAAACCCGGCTAAAGTGGAAGAGAAACAAGAAGGTGGCACAGAATCCTGGGGCTGAAGGGACCTTGGGGGTCTTCTAGTCTAACCCCTCGCTCAAGGCAGGAGACCTAATGCCATCCCAGTCTGATGGTTGTCCAACCTCTTCTTGAAAACCTCCAGTGATGGAGCAACCACAAATCCGGGAAGCAGGGAGCTCTTCCACGACTAGATGGGGAATTCTGGGAGCTGAAATCCACCAGTCTTAAATTTGTCAACTTTGGAGACCTCTGAACATCATCAGCTGGTCTTCTCAGATCTTACAACTATTCAGGAGAGACCTTCTCAGCCTGGGGGACAATGACTCCCGCATCCTCAGCTAGCAAAGCCAACAGTCCATGTGACATGGCAGCCCTGATAACAAAGCCCAATCGCTACCAGGACCTATTCCTTTAGGTTCTACAAGGTTCTGGAGAGCTTCTGGCTGGAACATCTGGCTGAATTCTTGGAGACTCTGTGGGGGAGGGGGGTTCCTTTGCACCCTTCCAGAAGACTTAATGTCAAGCAGGAAAGACCAGGTCCACATGTGAAGGTCCACTTAAATGGGTTTATTGCTAATCATGCCCATGCACATGAATGTTCTCAATGGTTGGCACTTGCTAGGATTTAGATAAGGGTCAACAGAATTCAAGAGAGGTTGGACTTAGCTTGCTTGTGGCTATGTAGGGATTCTAAGCTGATTCCTCTTTTGACTCCACCCCCAGGTTCTGTCACATCTTAATGGAATGGAATGGAGTGCAGTGCAGTGCAGTGCAGTAGAGTAGAAATAGAAAGAGTAGAGTAGAATAGAATAGGAATAGGATAGGATAGGACAGGACAGGACAGGAATAGAATAGAAATAGAAATAGAAATAGAAATAGAAATAGAAATAGAAATAGAAATAGAAATAGAAATAGAAATAGAAATAGAAATAGAAATAGAATAGGACAGGACAGGACAGGACAGGACTAGAATAGAATAGAATAGAATAGAATAGAATAGAATAGAATTATTCTCCTACAATATGTTAGTGTAAACTCAGTTAGACTTTCTATGTGCAAAGAAATGTCACAGCTGAGAAGTAAGTTGATAGTGAAGTATTAGTACCACTTTATAAAGCCTCAGTAAAGCCACGCTTGGAAGACCTCATCCAGTTTTGGTCACCACATTACAAAAAAAGAGTTTGAGACTTTGGGGAAAAGTGCAGAGAAGAGCAACCAAGATGATCAAAAGCCTGAAGACTAAAATGTGAAGAATAGTTGCAGGAATTGGATAGGTCTAGTCTAGAGAAAAGAAGGACCAGGGGTGGCATGATAGCAGTATTCCAATATCTCAGGGGCTGCCCCAAAGAAGAGGAGGGAGTCAAGCTATTCTCCAAAGTATCAAAGAAGGCAGGACAAGAAGCAACAGATGGAAACTTATCCAGGAGAGAAGCAACTTAGAACCAAGGAGGAATTTCATGACAATTAGAACAATTAACCAGGAGAACAGAAGTTGCCCCTAGAAGTTGTGGGTGCTCCATCACTGGATGATTTTCAGAAGAGACTGGATAGTTACCTGTCTGGAATGGTACTACAGGGCCTCCTGCTTGAGCAGGGAGTTGGACTAAAAGACCTTCAATGCCCCTTCCAGCTCAGCCCTGATTGACTGCATGCCTTTGCAAAGCTAAACAATAGTATACAGGCAGTCCTTGATGTAAGACCGCCACGGTCTTGCTGTCCATCACAGTTGCCTACCTTGTTTCCCACCAGGCTGGGCTGGGTTGCACCCTGCTTGAGGGCAGCTGGTGGCTCTGAGCGCCTGGGGGAATCTGGTGGGGAGATTCTGGCCCTGAGTTAGGCCTTGCGGGGAACGACACGTCCCGTCCGGCTGGCAGCTCGCTGTTCCTAAAAGGCTCCAAGCAACCTGTTTCCCCCATCATATTTGTCCAGAGCTCTGCCAAGGCCACTGCCAAGCCTGGCTGCCCAGGATGCATTCTTCAGGCAGACCTATTTTGCCCAGAGTGGGCATAAACAGCCTTTAAAAAATTTTTTTTAATGGTTCAGGATCCAGGACTGCCACAATTTGCAGGCCACAATTCTCCAGCTGGTTGGGGTTTGCTAGCTGCTTTACTGCCCTCCAGAGTGAGTAGGAGGCCCCCACGCCCTGAAATCAGTAGGATTGTCCCCAGAATTCCTCTCTTGATGAATGATGGGTGACATGGTGAGGGGGAGAGGATGTTTTCCAAGCCCCCCAGTAGAGGTGGGCCTTCTTGGGGACCCAGAGGCCATGCCAGAAACCAGAAAAGAGCTTTCAAAAGCCAGACGGGGCTTCCTTCTACAGAAATGGCCTCCTTCACTGTGCAGGGAGGGAGGGAGGTCTCTGGGGGCAATGGAAGCGCCCACTGGCTTCAGCTCAAACTCTGCACTCCAAGCGGCTGGGATGAGCTGGCGAGGAAGGGGGCCGGCAGGCTGGAGCAGGCGGTGTTCGTGCCTGTGCGTAAGGAAATGAAAACAAATAAACGAGACTATTTGTAGCTCAGGGTGGAACTGTGGGGCCCTGGGTGCTCTCTGAGCTTGGGTGCTTTGCTTGTAGACATTTCATGACCCAACTAGGAACA
>SOZL01001474.1:82476-92476 GCA_009733165.1 Naja naja
AGAGAGACAGAAAGAGAGAAAGAGAGAAAGGAAGGAAGGAAGGAAGGAAGAAAGAAAGAAAGAAAGAAAGAAAGAAAGAAAGAAAGAAAGAAAGAAAGAAAGAAAGAAAGAAAGAAAGAAAGAAACCCTTTGGGCCCTCCACTTCCATCAGGGGCCCAGATCCACCCAGCTACTTCCTCCACCACTGATGCCCCTCCAGTCCCTGCCGTGGAAAACAGCCACCGGGGGGGGGGCGGGTGTGGCTACTTGGGACCACCCGCCTTTGGGCTGGCCAGCCAGCCAGAGCCCGGCAGCCAAGGAGGCGGAGGCAGGGAAGGGGGAGGAATTGAAAGAGAAGCAGGAGCCGCTGCAGCCGTCCAACTGGCACGGCCGGCCGGCCCAAAATGAACGCCCCCCCCCGGTTGCTCGGCCACAAAGCTAATCAGGGGTTTTCAGACGGAGCTATTTTGAGGTGAGGATTGATCGCGGTTGCATCTTGGGCCGAAGCAGCTCAGCCGATCGGCTTCTGGAGTCAGGAGGGGAGAGCTGTCTCTTCCGGTGTCCCCCTCCCCCACCCCCCACCCCGTCCAGTGTGATTGACGTGGGGCAGCGGGGAGGGTCTCACCTGGCACGACAGAGACGGCCTTGCCTCTTGCTCCCTCGGGGCTTGGAAGTCCTCTGCCCCAGGGTTAGAAGGGACCTCAGAGGTCTTCTAGTCCAACCCCCTGCTCAAGCAAGAAACCATTTCAGACAAACGGCTGTCCAGTCTCTTGTTAAAAACCTCCAGTGATGGAGCCCCCACAACTTCTGGTGGCAACTTCTGTTCCCCTGGTTGATTGTCCTCACTGTTAGGAAGTTTCTCCTTAGTTCAAGGTTGCTTCTCTCCTTGATTGGTTTCTGTTATGTATGCAGGTTTGAAGTCATTGGTTTAGTTTGAACTGATCTTGTAAAATGTTGGAAATGATTGGTTTAAAAAGTGCGGGAAAACCCTGCACTCTGATTGGCTGTCAACTGCGGCTGCTGGCTATAAGTAGCAGCCGCAGCCCAGCCAAAGTGGGTCCGTTCTGAGCTGTAGTCACTAATAAACTAAGAGCTTGAAGCACTCCGCGTCTGTCTCTTCAGGCAAACGTAACAGTTTCCATCCGTTGCTCTTGTCCTCTGATGCATTGGAGAATAGCTTGACTCCCTCTTCTTTGGGGCAGCTCCTCAAATATTGGAAGACTGACATCATGTCACCCTCTAGTCCTTCTTTTCATTAAACTAGATCAGGGGTCCCCAAACTTGGCAACTTTAAGACTTGTGGACTTCAAACTATGCTGGCTGGAGAATTCTGGGAGTTGAAGCCCACAAGTCTTAAAGTGGCCAACTCTGGAGACCTCTGAACTAGATAGACCCAATTCCAGCAACTGTTCTTCATCTGCTTTAGATCCTCCAGCCCTTTAATCCTCCTGGTTGCTCTTCTCTGCACTCCTTCCAGAGTCTCAACATCTTTTTTATGTCATGGTGACCAAAACTGGATCTTCAGCCTTCCAGATGTGTGTGTGGGTGGTGCAAACTGCTCGTTCCATACAACAAGACACACTTGTGTGTACATTGGGTCTCTGCCATGTTCGTTCCTGGGAAGGACAGGGGAGCCCCTATCTCCTCAGGGGCCCAGGGCACCCCATGCTTAAGATGAACTGTGGTGGTCAGAGGGTTAGGAAAGGATGTGGGTTTTGTAGGGTGCTTTAATGCAAAGTACCACCTTCGGTTGGGTGGTTTAAAAAAAATTGAAGTAAACAAACAAACATACTGATCAGCCACTCATCCAGGTCCACATTCTTCAGATGTTGTAGGAGGAAATGACTGTCCATGTTAAGACTCAGCATGAGAGAAATTTACATCCTCAGGGACAACCACCATTCCTTCCTTTTCATCCTGTCTTTCCTGGAGTTTTGAACCTAACATGAAGTGAGATTCATCACGTGAAGACAATGAGAAATGCTTATAGGAAAGAGGTGAAGGCTCTGGTGGACTGGTGGAATAAAAGTAACCTGGTTGTAGGATCCTCATTGGTTTTAGAAAGAGCCAGCATAGTCGTATTCCACTCAGCATGCAGCGTGAGGTGGTCAAAAGTATGAAGTATCTGAGGGGTGCAGATAAATAACAATCTGAATTGGTCTCTCCACGCTTCATCCTTAGTGAAGCGTGCAAACCAGCATCTGCATGTCCTGTGTCGGATGAGGAAGGCACTTCTTTCTCCTTCTGTGCTGGCCACTTTTTACAGAGGCACCATTGAGCCTGTTTTAACAAACTGCATCCCTGTTTGGTTTGGTGGCAACAGTGCCTCAGAAAGTCCCTACAGAGAGTGGTGAGGACAACCAAGAAAACTATAGGAAGCTCACTTCCCACTATTCAGGATGCTGCTTGTAAGTGCTACGCGCTTAGAGCTCGAAGGATTGTTAGAGAACCCACACATCCACTTTCAAGTCTGTTTAGGTGGCTCATTTCTGGGAGGGGGGTGGGGTTTGAAGTATTTCTAGCAGGACTACAAGATTCTGGAACTGCTTTGTTCCCTAGGCCAGGGGTCTTCAAACTTGGCAACTTGAAGACTTGTGGACTTCAACTCCCAGAATCCCTCAGCCAGTTGGGTCTGTTTCTTACCCGCCAAAGTGGAAAGATTGCAGAGGAAGGGATCGCAAGATAGTAAGCTTTGCTGGCTGAGGGATTATGGGAGTTGAAGTCCACAAGTCTTAAAGTTGATAAGGTTGAGACCCTGCCCTACCATCCACCTGGCAAACTCGCAAGATTCGTTTCTCTAGCCATGTACATGTATACATTTAGACTAAGCTGTGTTGTTTCTCTGTGTCAGATAATATATGTGGGTCTATGCATAATTTGGCGGGGGGGGGCACATTTCTGTAGTGTATATTGGAGGTGGTGTCCCTTGGAGAGCTGTATGCAACAACATTTCATTTTAATGTATGTCCATTAGTGTACATTTAAAGTGACAATAAAGTTCTTCTAAGTTCTCCTCTTGCCAAGTGTTGAAGGCTATCTTCATTTCAGATATAGTCAAAATAATAGAATAGAATAGAATAGAATAGAATAGAAAATAGAATGGAATGGAATGGAATAGGAACAGGAATAGCATAGCATAGCACAGCACAGCACAGCATAGAAATAGAATACTTTTATTGGCCAAGTGTGATTGGACACACAAGGAATTTGTCTTTGGTGCAAATGCTCTCAGTGTCCATAAAAAGAAAAGATACTTTCGTCAGGAGTCAAGAATCATCAGGTACAACACGTAATAATAGTCACAGGGTACAATAAGCATCAAATCATACTAGGAAAAAGTCAAATAGGATATTGGAATATAGAATAGAATAGAATAGAATAGAATAGAATAGAATAGAATAGAACAGAGTAGAATTCTTTCTTGGCCAAGTGTGATTGGACACACAAGGAATGTGTCTTGGTGCAAATGCTCTCAGGGTCCATAAAAGAAAAGATACAAAACTATGTAAAACAAACTATGGCTTTCCCAATCGTCATGGACGCCTGTGAGAGCTGGACCACAAGGAAGGCTGAACACCGAAGAACCAATGCTTTCAAATTGTGGTGCTGGATAAACTCTTGAGGCTCAGACTGTGAGGAGATCCAGTTAGTCGATTCTGAAGGAAATCAACCCCAACCGTCCTTTGGAAGGACAGATCTTGAAGCTGGAGCTCAAATACTTTTGGGCACCAGATGAGAAGAGATGAGAAGAGATGTTGGGAAAGATGGAGGGCAAAAGGAGAAAGCTGGGTGACTTTGGGCCAATCACCAGGGGACAGTGAGTTCTAGTCCCGCCTTAGGTATGAAAGCCAGCTGGGTGACTCTGGGCCAATCACCAGGGGACAGTGAGTTCTAGTCCCACCTTAGGTATGAAAGCCAGCTGGGTGACTCTGGGCCAATCACCAGGGGACAGTGAGTTCTAGTTCACTTTAGGCATGAAAGCCAGCTGGGTGACTCTGGGCCAATCACCAGGAGATGGAGAGTTCTAGTCCCGCCTTAGGCATGAAAGCCAGCTGGGTGACTCTGGGCCAATCACCAGGAGATGGAGAGTTCTAGTCCCGCCTTAGGCATGAAAGCCAGCTGGGTGACTCTGGGCCAATCACCAGGAGATGAGAGTTCTAGTCCCCTTAGGCATGAAAGCCAGCTGGGTGACTTTGGGCCAATCACCAGGAGACGAGGAGTTCTAGTCCCGCGTTAGGCATGAAAGCCAGCTGGGTGACTCTGGGCCAGTCCCATTTCTCTCCACCAAATCCACACCACCAGCTCATTTCGTCGAGACCTGAAGACTTGGCTGTTTCAGCAGGCCGGCCTGGACTGACCATGGGGTGGGTAGTTTTAACAATGTTTGCCTATTTGTAATTTTATTGTTTTCGTTGTTTTGTAATTTGGACTTGTTTTTATTCGTTTATTGTATAGTATGTTAGCCCTGAGTCCTTTGGGAGTAGGGCAGTCTAAATAAATAAATAAATAATAATAAGAATAATTATTGTTGTGGAAATCGAAGGAAGGTGCATTAGACAGGTCCACTAGCTTGATTTATTTACAAATACAATAAATAAAGGCAGGATAAAAGAAATCTTTAAAAATGGCCACAGCAGTTCCTATTCCCACTGCTGGCCAAATCAGCTCCAGCAAGGGCAGAGGGCAGCCTTGTCTCTGGGTTGGTGATTTCCCTGTCCTGAACCTCCCTTCCTTGCACCCGGCGACCCCAGTTCTTCTGCCAAGTCCAGTCATCCCCCTTGGCCCCTCCCTGGTGCTGACCTTTTCCTTGGGCTGGCCCAGTCCCTCCCACGCAGGCTCCCGTCTAGCAGCCCAACCTCAGGCACTTAAGGTGTCCAACCTCCCTTTCTGCTGGGAGCTGAGCGATCAAACTCCTATATTTATCTACCAGGAAACTAAAGAAGTGCCTATCAGAGATAATGACTTTCTTTGGCCTTTTGCAGGCGAAGCTGGGAGTTGGGGAAAGAGGGCCCCCCCTTCCTGCCTCCATGTGGACTGGGGCCAGGGGGCAGAGATCGGGGGCAGCGCGGTTCCCAATCCAAATATTGTGGCTCCCGAATTCACGCCCACCAGTCATTACGAAACCGCAGGAGGAGTCCTGACGGTTAATAGAGGTTGTGGCTTGGAGACAGAGGCCAAGCTGAGCCCTTTCCTGGAGTGGCACTTAAGGATCGAGTCTTGGCAAAAGGTGTGAATTCATTCCAGATGTCCTTTCCGTAAAGAATATAATTTGCTTTTTCAACCACAGTGGAAAAACACACCACTCCGGGCTGAACACCGGGCCTATCTAACAAAATGAAATTCAGTGGTGACAAAAGGAAGGATCAATCTACACGTAACTTTTGAGAAAAACCAGGTGCACAGGTGTAGGATAGGTGGTAGCTAGCTCAACAGCAGTGACTGTGAGAGGGATGTAGGTGTCCAAGGGCAGGGGTCTCCAACCTTGGCACCTTTAAGACTTGTGGACTTCAGCTCCCAGAATTAGTAAGGCCACACCTAGAGTACTGCATCCAGTTTTATTTTATTGTCCTGTGTCCTGGATAGACCATGCTTGGGGTCCAGTTGCAGGCAGGAGACCCCCTACTATTCCCGACAAATGGCTGTCCAATCTCTTCTGAAAAATTTCCAGCGTTGGTTGGAGCACACAAAACTTCTGGAGGCATGTTCTTCCATTGATTAATTGTTCTCCCTGTTAGGAAGTTTCTCCTTAAGTCCAGGTTGTTTCTGTCCAGCGCTGGGATTCTACCAGTTCCCTAGGTTCTGTGATGACCCAGAGTATCTCAGAACTATAACAAAATCCAGAACGTAACTAAAAGTCCTTTAATGCCTTCAACTTGGCTTCACTGTTTAATTGTTCACAGTGGAGGACTCAAAATAACATTTCAAAGGCAAGAAACACAGTTCGCATTTAAAGAGCCGATAACAAAGAAAAAGCCAAAAACAAACCGCATTAATACGGTTCCTCGGCAGACCAGGATGGATAATTGCCAGCTGCAGGAAGATAACCAGGGACAATCTGTTGGAAGAACTCCAACCAAGATAAACCTTCTTTAGAACTAAAACACTAACTTTGACTCCAGCAATTCTGACTATGCAGTTACAAACATATACATAGCTACCAGCTGTAAGCCCTGAGGAGGTTCATGGCCCTCTCCTCCCAAGTAGACCACGCTTTGTCCTGATCCTCTCCTCCTTGCGTGCGATGGGATGGGTAGGAGATGGGCCTGGATCCTCCTCTGAGTGCTCAGCCGGCCTCTGCCCTTCCCCAACCTCCTCCACCACCTCTGGAGCCACACTCCCACTCCCTGTTGGGTGTTCCTCCTCTTCCTCGGAGTCAGTCTCCACCAGGGGCATGACAGGTTTGGTGATCGTGCACTTCGCACGGGTACAGGCGCACACACCTAATGCGCGCAGAGACGCAGCTGTCCCCACCCAAGCCGAGGATCTGCTGCGCCAATCAGCTGAGAGGAGAAAGCAGAGAAAAGCGCAGGGGGGAATGGGAGGGAGGGCCAGTCCTGCACTTCTCTCTCCTCTCAGCCGATTGTCCGAGCGTTTTTTGCTACCGATTTGGCCCAACAGGTAGCAATTTTTGCAACCGGATCAGGTGAACCGGGCCGAACCAGTAGCATTTCACTGTCAGCTTTGGAAGCCAAGATGGGAGGAATTTCTTGGAGCATATGTGGTTAGACATAATAGCATTTTCTTCAAAGTCAAGGTCATGTGATTTCTGCACCTGGGTGAGAGGACGTCTCAAGTTGGGGTGGATGGTGATTGGAGCATGTGATGGAATGATGGGTGCAGGGGTGGATTTGCAATTTTACTTATTGGAGGAAAACCCGAACTTTCAGGTTTGGCTTTTCTCAGATGTGCGGTATAACTCCTCTAATAAAAGGAAACTTTGAGAAAATGCCTGTCTTGGAGTTTTAATTGGAGTTGGGTTTTTCTGGAAAGCTGACATGGACCACTCGTCTCTCCTTGATGGGTTTCCACCCAGTGTTTCATGTCCTGCCTTTACGTGCTTTGGAGAATAATGACTCCCCTTGCCTTGTGGCAGCCCTCAAACATTGGAAGACTGCTAACATGTCACCCCCAAGCCCTTCTCTTCATTAAACAAGACGTGCCGAATTCCTGCCACCCTTCATCATAGAGTTTAGCCTCCAGACCATACATCATCTTTGTTGCTCTGCAGAACCAATCTGTTGGGGACGTCCATCAGCATCGCAGAAGATTACTCTTCCGAGCAGGTCCAGCTGGAAATCCCTCTATGGGAAGCGGGGTCTCCTTTTAGATTAGATTAACAGAGCTGGAAGGGACCTTGGAGGTCATCTAGTCCACCCCCACCCCCACCCAAGCAGGAGACCCCACACCATTTCTGACAGATGGCAGTCCGGTCTCTTCTTGAAAGCCTCCAGGGATGAAGGTCCCACAACTTCCAAAGGCAACTTCTGTTCCATGGGTTGAATGTTCTCCTGTCAGTTTCTCCTTATTTCCAGGTTGATTCTCTCCTTGATCAGTTTCCATCCATTATTCCTTGTCTGGCCTTTGGGTGCTTTGGAGAATAGCTTGACCCCCTCCTCCTCTCTGTGGCAGCCCCTCAAATACTGGAAGATGCTCTTCTGTCTCCCCTGGTCCTTCTCTTCCCTAGACTAGCCAGGCCTGGTTCCTGCAACCGTTCATGGTAGGTTTTAGCCTCCAGTCCCCTCATCATCCTGGTTGCTCTTCTCTGCACTTTTTCTAGAGTCTCAACATCTTTTTCACATCTCTTTTTTGTGGTAAGCCCTGAGATATTGGAAGACTTCTATCATGTCCATCCATGGTTTGCTCAGATATCTGTCTTTCTTTTCTTTTTCTTTCCTTTCTTTCCTTTCTCTCTCTCTCTCTTTCTCATCTTTCTCTCATCTTTCTTTCCTTCTTTCTTTCTTTCTTTCTTTCTTTCTTTCCTTCCTTCCTTCCTTTTTTCTTTTTTTCTTTTGCTTTGGAGAATAGCTTGACCTCCTTCCTCTTCTCTATGGCAGCCCCTCAGATATTGCAACACTTCTCTTCTGTCTCCCCTGGTCCTTCTCTTCCCTAGACTAGCCAGGCCCTTCCTTCACAGCAACCTGTCTTCCTATGTTTTACCCTCCAGTCTCCTAAATCCTCCTGGTTGCTCTTCTCTGCACTCTTTCCAGAGCCTCAATATAGAGCCTCTATGGGAAGCAGGGTCTCCTTGGTGGATCCCAAGTGGGTCTTGGTATTTTCCCAGGGTGAAGACCCAGCCTGAAGTCTCCAGTCTCCAGAAGGCTGGAAGGATGGTGCTGCATCAGCAACCTCCATTCTCTTCCCTCTGGCTTTGTCTCTTCTGGGTCTCTTTCTACTGTCCAGCAGCCAGAAGATCAAAAATGGACCTCCCTTCATTGGCCTTAAATGACTCCCAATGGTGCCCCGTTGGTGATGGCGGCCTCAGCCTTCCAATCCCCCATTTCCCATGCCATCAGCATCTTCCTGCATCTCCTTGGCGCTCGGCCTCCTCCCCAAGGGCCGTTCTCTTGGAGAACCTCACCACTGATTGAGGAGGGCTCACATATCAAAGCTCGGAGCATTTGGAAGCGTGACAGAGCCGGGGTTGATAGGAGATTTTGCTGACAAGAGTCTTTTCAGCAGGCAGGCAGGCAGGCGGTGGACTCAGCTCCCTTGGGCCTCTCTCCCAGCCTCCTGGAACCCAGATAAATACAGGGTTATCGGAGAAAGTCCTTGGCAAAGTTGTGGCATGTCCCCATGTTGCCAAGGGCAGAGGGAGCACACCGCAGCTCTGGGAGGAATCAGCCAGGAAGGGCTGGGTGCCTGGGAGAGGAGCAGGTCCAGGAAGAGGAGGGTGGGGGTGAAGGAGCCCTTGAAGCTTCTGTGATTTCCAAAGCCCCCGAAGGCCAGACAAGGAACAATGGATGGAAACTGAAGAAGGAGAAATTCAGCCTGGAAATAAGGAGGAACTTTCTGACAGGGAGAACCATCAACCCATGGAACAGAAGTTGCCCTCAGAAGTTGTGGGAGCTTCATCCCTGGAGGCTTTCAAGATGAGATTGGAATGTCAGAAATGGGGTAGGGTCTCCTGCTTGGGCAGGGGGTTGGACTAGATGACCTCCAGGGTCCCTGCCAACTCTGTTCATCTGTTATCTGTGTTGCTCCATTTGTGGTTTGCCTGTGGACCTTCTCAGCCCTCCAGGTCCTGGTTGTCCCAAAGGTGCTTTTTTCCCCCAAGTCCCACCTGGACTTTTGGTTTTCTTTGTTAAGACGTTTCTCATCCCAGAAGCGCCTTCAGAAGAGGGGCCTCTTGAGAAAGCACCTTTGGGACCTCCATTCATGGTTCTTTCAGCTCTTGAGGGCCGCAAACATGGATGGAACCTCCAGCTAAACTGTCTCCACAGAAGGGAATATTTGTAGCTCAGGGCTGAACTGTGGGCTCCTGGGTGCTCTCTGAGCTGGGTGGTTTTCTTGCAGACGTTTCATGACCCAACTAGGTGACATCGTCAGTGCTAGAAGGGGAGGGTTTGTTGAGAAGGAGGAGGAAGAAGAAGAGGAAGAGGAGGAAGAGGAGGAGAATGGGGTCCTTGGTGCTCTCTGAGCTTGGTGGTTTTCTTGCAAATGTTTCATGACCCAAGTAGGTAACACCATCAGTGCTAGAAGGAAGTGGCCTGTGAGGAGGGGGGGAGGAGGAGGGAGGAGGAGGAGGAGGAGGAGGAGGAGGAAAAGAACTGGGATCCTTGGTATTCTTTAAGCTTGTGTTTGTTTGCAGGTGTTTCATGACCCAACTAGGTAACATCATCAGTGCAGAAGGTTTGCAGGAAGGAGGAGGAGGAGGAAGAGGAGGACTGTGGGGTCCTTCGTGCTCTCTTAGCTTTCTTGTTTTCTTACAGACATTTCATGACCCAACTGGAGAACATCCTCAGTGCTAGAAGGGAGGGTGCTTTCATTGTACATACTTGTGGTTTGCTCTGTCTGTGTTGGA
>SOZL01001474.1:97476-106937 GCA_009733165.1 Naja naja
CACCCATACATATAAAGGCATATAAATGTGAATCACTGTCCATCTTGAATATGTGTGGAAAGCAGTCTTGTCCTGCCGTGAGCGTGGGGCATTGTCCTAAGAGAGGAACTGGAGGAACTCAGAGTTTCCTACGGATGACAGACATACATATTTTGAACCATTTCCTCTCTATCAATGCTCGGCAAATGTGTGGCCAAGATAAGACCTGGAGCTGGAGCAGTTCAACCCAGACTTCCCATATAATCCCGTGTTTACTCCATTGTAAATCCCACTGAGTTCAATGGGACTCCATGGGCTTCTCTAATCCACCATCCAAATTTCAACACAACCTTATACATCCTGGACTACAACGCCCAGCATTTGGATCAATCAGGCTGGGGATCTGAAACGTGTGCAGGCAGTCCTTTTTTTAAAAAATTACATTTATATCCCGCCCTTCTCTGGAGACTCAGGGCGGCTTGCAATGTTTGGAGCGCAACCCAGTGCACTCAGCAATAGCCTTCATTCCATTGTATCTGCCTGCTTATTACTAAGCGGCATTTTTACAAAGTCAGCTTATTGCCCCCAACAATCTTGAGTCCTCAATTTACCTACCCCGAGAGGATGGAAGGCTGAGTCAACCTTGAGCCTGGTGGGATTCGAGCCTGCACTAATTGCAGGCAGCTGGAGCTAAATGCTAGGCATTTAACAGCCTGCACCACCAAGGTCCTTGACTTCATTTAGTGACCGTTCGACATTAGAACGGCACGGAAGAAAGTGAACGGCCCATAAGTGACTTATGCCCATTTTTCACACTTAATGACCGATGCAGCATTTTTCCCCATGGTCACGTGATCAAAATCCCTGCAGGGATTCCCTTAACAAAGGTAGCAAGCAAGGTCGGACAATGGGACAAATGTCTCACTTAGTGACTTAGAAATTTTGGGCTCCGTTGTGGTCATAAAGCAAGGACTCTCTTTAATCAACCGTTCCAGGGACCGACAGGTGTGGTTGACCTGGAAAAGTGTTTTGAATTAGGGACACTTTGCTACCCAGCAAAATAATTCGGCATTTACCATAGAATTGGACAAGTGGCAGAAACTGTGGGACAGGAATTATAAACTGACAATATCAACAGCATATGAAGAGAATTTGTGCAAGATGTTTTATACATGGCATCTAGTAGCGGCACAACTAGTGAAAATGTTTAAAGATAAATCAATTAAAAGATGGGAATGTCATCAAATACTAGCAACATATTATCATATGTGGTGGACTTGCATAAAAGCTAAGAGGTATTGGGCTAACATACATACATGGTTGGAGAAAATGATCAAACAACATATAGATTTGAAGCCTGAAATATTTTTATTAGGAATGGTACCAGAAGGCTATAGTAAAGAAAAGATTTATTTAATTATACATGTTTTAACAGCGGCTAGAATTGTATTTGCCCAAAACTGGAAGAGTAATAAGATACCAACAGAGGGAAAAATAATTGAAAAAAAAAATTGAATGCGCAGAAATGAATAGATTGACACTAGAAATTAAAGAAAAAGAATCCGAATATTATATGGTATGGGACTTGTTTTACCAATGGATAGAAATAGAATAAACTAAAGGGGATTAGACATATCAATAAAGTAATAAGAGGAATTAATGTAATAGATATACTAGATTGTATTTATATTTTGTATATGGGAGTGTGATTACTGCTATGCTGTTAAGATGAATAAGAATATTGTTAATAATGGATAAGTAATTTGAAATATGTACCTAATTGACACACGATTGAAATGGAATGGATTTTTCGTGTATAAAAATAAAAATTTACATAATAATAATAATAATAATAATAATAATAATAATAATTCAGCATTGCACTTCCTTGGTTTTCTTCAATTTTGAGCCTCAATTCTGCATTTTGCAGAATTTTCCCCCTCTCTGGCCTCCAAGATTGCTGTCATTCACATTTAAAAAAAATATACAACTTATATTAAAAGCTGGGGAGGGTTTGGCATTGGAGAGATACAATTTTCTCCCGGTTCTGGGGTCTAAAAACGGATCCTCCAACTCGTACATTAGAAGTTACCTTTTAAAAACAAACAGCTGCTACTTGCATGAGTCAGGCCCCCAGGGAGCTGCAAGATCTACATTTTTATTATGCTTTTCAGATATGGTCTGATATTTTTGTCCAGCCCTGCTGCTGAATGAGAAGACAAGAGCAAAACCCCACCGTATTAAACCAGCAGAGATACAGGACAATGAATAAGCCACAAGAACCAATATAAAACTTGCAACAGGGGTTTACATAATGAAGGGAAAATGGAGGTGATGAACCAGCAGAAGAGAATATTGGTAGCTCAGAGATGGAGTCCTTGGTGCTGTCTGAGCTTGGTGGTTTTCTGGCAGACATCTCATTGCCCAACTAGATAACAACATCAGTGCTCTAAGGGAAATGGGGTTTGCAGGGAGGAGGAGGAGGAGGAGGAGGAGGAGGAGGAGGAGGAGAGGAGGAGGAGGAGGAGGAGGAGGAGGAGGAGGAGGAGGAGGAGGAAGAATTATGGGGTCCTTGGTGCTCTCTGAGCTTGGTGGGTTTTTTTGCAGCTGTTTTATGACCCAAATAGGTAACATCATCAGTGCTAGAAGGGGGGGGTTGAGAAGAGGAGGAGCAGGAGAAAGAAGAAGAGGAGAAGGAAGAGGTGGGGGAGGAGAAAGAAGAAGAGGAGGAGGAGGAGAACTGTGAGGTCCTGGTGCTCTCTGAGCTTGGTGGTTTTCTTGCAGCCAATTGATGATGTTATCTAGTTTGGTAATGAAACGTTTCCAAGAAGCCCTAAATCCGTGGTGGCAGCATCCCTGGGGTCACGTGATCCAACTCCAGACACTTGGCAACTGGCATGGACTTATGACCATGTGACTTATGACCAGTGTCTAAGAGCCTCCAGGGACGGAGCACTTCCGGTGGCCAGCTGTTCCCCTGGTTAATTGTCCTCACTCTTAGGGCATTTCTCCTTAATTCCCTGTTGCTTCCCTCCTGTATTATTATTATTATTATTATTATTATTATTATTATTATTATTATTATTTATTAGACTTATATGCCGCCCTCTCTCCCTAAGGACTCAGTGCGGCTCACAATATAAAATACAATACAATAAATTACCTAAAAAATGATTAAACGATACAAGCCCAATATTAAATATTAAAACAATTAAAATTATTTTAAAAAGAAGAAACCTCCCCCCCTTGGTTCAGTCCAGGCCGGCCTGCTGAAATAACCAGGTCTTCAGGTCACGGCTGTATGAGTTTCCATCCATTGCTTGGCTCCCTAATGCTCGCTGAACTGGGTTGTTTATATATAGAATGAGTGAGCTGGAAGGGACCTCGGAGGCCTTCTAGTCCAGCCCCCTGCTCAAGCAGGAGAATCTATACCATTTCAGATAAGTGATGTAGACTCTTCTGAAAAACAACTTTTTCCAAAGCCTCAATGCCTTTTTTTGTAGTGCGGTGACCAAAATTGGTTGCAGCATTCCAGGTGTGGCCTTACGAGAGTTTTATAAAGCGGTACTAACACTTCACGTGATCTTGATTCTATGCCTCTGTTTCTACAACCCAGGATTGTCTTCGTGTTTTTGGCTGCTGCCGCACACGGCTGGCTCACCTTTAAGGGATCGTCCACTGGGACTCCGAGGTCCCTCGCACAGTTTATTTATTTATTTATTTATTATTTATTATTTGAACTTATATGCCCCATCTCCAAGACTCTGACTTACAACTAAAAACAAGCAACAATAAATACATTAAAAAACAATTAGATTAAATTATAAGTCCAAACATTTATAAAATAATTAAAAATAATTAAAAATAACCCTCCCCAAAGGGTCACAGGGTCACAGCCCGGGTTGGTCAAATAACCAGGTCTTCAACTCGCAGTTTGCTGTTGTTGAGCCAGGTTTCGCCTAATCTGTCCTTATGCCTTTGGTTCTTCCTGCTCAGGTGGCTGTTCTCCACATTAAAGTTCATTTTGTTGGATAAGGCTCATTGTTCAAGTCTATCAAGATCTGTTTGGATCCTGAGCTGTCTTCTGGGCTGTTGGCTATTCTGGCCAGCTGAGTGTCACCTGCAAATTGGATGAGTTCCCTTTCTATTCCCCCATTTAAGTCATTCATGAAGATATTGAAGAGTCCTGGGCTAAGACGGAGCCTTGTGGTACCCCACTGCTTACTTCGCTCCATGTGGATGTAGTAGTTGCATTTTCTTGTTTTCTTGCAGACATTTCATGACCCAGCTGGGAAACATCATCAGTGCTAGAAGGAAGTAGAGTTTGCTCTCTGTTTATATACAATATATAACCCTGGAAGATGAAGACTAATGCTCAAGCAGGAGATTCTACACCATTTCAGCCAAATAGTTGTCTCTTCTTAAAAACCTCCGTGATGAAGTATTCACAACTTCTGTTCCTCTGTTTAATTGTTCTCACTGCCAGGAAATGTCTCCTTAATTTTAGGTTTGCTTCTCTCCTTGATTAGTTTCCATCCGTTGATGGATGGATGGACTTCTTTTTTCTTCCAGCATATGTTTTATTTTTATTCATAAACAATTTGAATACAGTGTATATTGTCAGGGCATAACATTTACATAATAGCAAAAAGAAAACAAACAAGAGACATTAACATGTATACTCATAACAATAATAATAGTGTAACCGAGTAATTTTAACTGGGTTTCTCTTTGTATTAGCTTATTTGTAATTCTGTTAATTATATCAACGTGTTTATAATCATGAACCCTCTTTATATTTAACAGATAACAGATAATCAGAGTTGGAAGGGACCTTATAGGTCATCTAGTCCAGCCCCCCACCCAAACAGGAGACCCTACACCATTTCTGACAGATGGGAGTCCAGTCTCTTCTTGAAAGTCTCCAGGGATGAAGCTCCCACAACTTCTAAAGGCAACTTCTGTTCCATTGCTCTCCCTGTCAGAAAATTCCTCCTTATTTCCAGGTTGAATCTCTCCTTGTTCAGTTTCCATCCATTATTCCTTGATTCTGGCCTTTGGGGGCTTTGGAGAACAGCTTGACCCCCTTCCTCCTCTCTGGGGCAGCCCCTCAAATATTGGAAGATGCTCTCCTGTCTCCCCTGGTCCTTCTCTTCCCTAGACTAGCCAGGCCCAGTTCCTGTAACCGTTCTTCATATGTTTTAGCCTCCAGTCCCCTCATCCTCCTGGTTGCTCTTTAATTCATCTTTAATTCTTTAATTCATACATAACAGTAATCTTTTGTCTAAGTTCTACTGATCTCTAACCACTCATAAAACCTATTCCACGTCAAGTGATATTCTGTGTCTTTTTTGCCCTTTATTTTTAATGCCAATCTGTAGAGGGATGGGTGGGCTTCTGGCGAACCTCTTCCACCATCATCAGATCCTGATTTCTCCCCTGATCATGGTTAGAGCGATAAGCAGCTTCAGCATGAAGAGCAGCCAGCCTGTTCAGCAGGGAGGGAGAAAGCGATGTGAGAGCAGAGCTTTGTGGAAAAAAAAACTTCAGACATGATGTAAGAGGGGGAAGAGGCAGCTTTTTGGAGGCTCCATGCGAGACTATAAAAGACCAGGGAGAAAAAGAAAACTCAGAGGATCTGCTTGGGGAGATCTATCGGGAGAGTAAAGGCCACTTGGGGAATTATTTGTTCCAAGGGATCTGTGTGACTCCTGGCCAGGTAAGTGGGCAGCTCCCAACGTTGTTCTTTCCTCTCTGTTTCGTGCCTTGGGGAATCGAAAATGAGTTTCCTTGGGTTGCAAAGCCACAAATCCCTTCGGCAAAGGGCAGGAAGTTTTGGAAAGTTGGGGAAAGGATAAATATCTGGGCTCCCTCCACTCTTGTTCCATTCAGCCTGCGATTCGGGGTTTCTTTTCCACTCGCCAAGAGGAAGAAGGGATGAAAACCCTCCCAAAAAGGAGGAGAATAGAATAGAATAGAATAGAATAGAATAGAATAGAATAGAACAGAACAGAACGGAATAGAGTAATATAGAATAGAATGGAATGGAATGGAATGGAATAGAATAGAATAGAATAGAATAGAATAGAATATGGGAAATGGGAAATGGAAAATGGAAAATGGAAAATGGAAAATGGAAAATAGAATAGAATAGAATTAGAATAGAAAAGAATAGAGAATAGAATAGAAAATAGAATAAAATAGATATTGAAATGAATGGAATGGAATGGAATAGAATAGAATAGAATAGAATTAGAATTAGAATAGAAAATAGGAAATAGGAAAGGAAATAGAACATAGAACATAGAACATAGAACATAGAACATAGAACATAGAAAATAGAAAATAGAAAATAGAAAATAGAAAATAGAAAATAGAAAATAGAAAATAGAATAGAATAGAATAAAAAATAGAATAGAATAAACAATAAAGAATAGAGAATAGAATAGAATAGAGAATAGAATAATAGAATAGAAAATAGAATAGAAAATAGAATAGAATAGATATGGAAATGAATGGAATGGAATAGAATAGAATAGAATTAGAATTAGAATAGGAAATAGGAAATAGGAAAGGAAATAGGAAATAGAACATAGAACATAGAACATAGAACATAGAACATAGAAAATAGAAAATAGAAAATAGAAAATAGAAAATAGAAAATAGAAAATAGAATAGAATAGAATTAGAATAGAAAATAGAATAGAATAGAATTAGAATAGAAAAGAATAGAGAATAGAGAATAGAGAATAGAATAGAGAATAGAATAGATATTGAAATGAATGGAATGGAATGGAATAGAATAGAATATAACAGAACAGAACAGAACAGAACAGAATAGAACTGGAAGGGACTTTGGAGGTCTTCTAGTCCAGCCCCCTGCTCAGGCAGGAGAACCTATATTACTTCAGGCAAGTGACTGTCCAATCTCTTCTTTAAAACCTCCAGTGATGGAGCCCCCACGATTTCTGAAGGCAGCTTGTTCTTCTGGTTAATTGTCCTCACGGTTAGGAAATTCCTCCTTAGTTCCAGATTGCTTCTCTCCTGCATGAGTTGCTTCTTGTCTTGCATTTTGGTGCTTTGGAGAATAATTTGACCCCCTCTTCTTTGGGGCAGCCCCTCCAATACTGGAATATTGCTATCATGTCACCCCTGATTTTTCTTTTCAACTCCAAACCTGCACCCTTCTTCATGTGTCAGTCTCCAGGCCTTTGAACACCTTAGTTGCTTTTCTCTGAACTTTTTCCCAAGTTTCAACATTTGTTCTGTAGTATAGTGACCAAAACTGGGTGCAGTATTCCAGGTGTGGCCTTACTAGGGTTGTGTAAAGCAGCACTAACACATCACATGATCTTGATTCTATGCCTCTGTTTGTACAACCCAGGATTGTCTTAGCTTTTCTGGCTAGTTCTGCACACGGCTGGCTCTTATTCAAGGGATCATGACAGCATCTTCCAACATTTGAGGGGCTGCCCCAAAGAAAAGGAGGGGGTCAAGCT
This sequence comes from Naja naja, assembly GCA_009733165.1. Classification (NCBI taxonomy): domain Eukaryota; kingdom Metazoa; phylum Chordata; class Lepidosauria; order Squamata; family Elapidae; genus Naja; species Naja naja. Next base: position 104,955 of record SOZL01001474.1, read on the forward strand.
ATTCTCCAAATCGCCCAAAGTGTCACGCCCTTGTTGGGGTCTGATTCTGAGGGGGAGATTGAGCAGCTGCCAGGGAGGGGGAGTGTGGCTCCAGTGGCTGTGGAGGAAACTGGGGAAGGGCACAGTCCGGCTGGGCCTTCAGAGGAAGACCCAGGCCCACCCACTCTTCATCCTAGGGTATGCAGGGAGGAACGGACAAGGGAGCAACATGGCTTATGGGAGAGGAAAGGGCCTTGATCCCCTTCATGTGCTGCAGCTGGGAGAACAGGATATAAGTGGGGTGTTTGCACCCAGCACCTTGCTGGAAGCAAAGCCTGCATTATCTTTGTCGAGGCTTATCTGGGTTTTGGCATCCTCCCAACTGTGGGTGCTGCGTTATCTTTTGGAAGTCTGCAATTTATCATCCTGGCCTCTCGTGTTAATGACCTCAGCGTGGTTTGTGTTGGTGTTTTTTTTATTTCTAATTATCTTTACTTTGGGTTTGGGCTGCATTTCTGCCCTTCGTAGGCTGTTTTTGGAAGCGTTTGCTCTCCAGCCGAGGATAATTGGACGTCGGGGCCAAGCTGGAATTTATTCTACTTTGGTGACTTTGTTACTTTTGTGCCACGCCCCTTTGGGTCACCACACAAAGTCAGGAGAAAAGCAACTTAGGAGAAACTTCCTAACAGTGAGGACAATCAACCAGTGCAATGACGGAGCGACAGATGTTTGCCTTTATTGTCAAGATCTTTTGGGATCCTGAGCTCATGTCCAGGGAGGAAGCAGGAATCGTTTTCCCCTGCTGTGCCCTGCCTGTAAGGAGCCCCCCCTCCACTCTGGAAGATGGGGAGCAGGCCACGTTCTCCACCCAGGGGCAGAATCTCTGCCTGGGAACGGAAGTGCTTGACAGCTTGCAAGATTGCTGCGGCTGAGCGAGTGAATATAGACCCTTCTTTGCTGGTTTTGGACAAAGGAACACAACTGAAATAAATCACCCCAAGAAAGGCAGAGGGTGGTAAGGAAGCGCCTGCTCTTAGGCGCCTGTATTTGCAGATCGTCCTCGATTTACAACTGTTCACTTAGTGACCGTTCAAAGCCAGAGCACCACTGAGGAAAGTGACTTGGGGCTGTCTTTCACACGTGCAGCATCCCTGTGGTCACCTTCTTTTAACGACCCCATAATCCCTTGCGGGGTGGAGAGTCTGGGCAACTGAAGGGAGCTAGCAGAGTGTTTGAATGGCCGGATGCCTTTCCTATCGCCAGTACGGAGTTTTTTTTTTCAGCAGATAAATTCTCATTGTGCCCAGAGAGGGAAACACCTGCCTCTACCGAGGATCAAACTCACAGCCTCCTGATGGTGAGGCAAGAACCCCACCTCTAGGCCACTGCACCACTCTGCAGCATCAAAATTCAGAGGCTTGGCAACTGGCATGTACTTGTGATGGTGGCAGCATCCCGGGGGTGATGTCATTCCCCTTTGGCGACCTTCTGATGAGCAAAGTCAACAGGGGAGCCAGATTTACTGAATGACCTTAACGAATGCAATGATTCACTTAACAACGGTGGCAAGGAAGGTTGTAAAATGGGGCAAAACTCACTTAACGGATGTTTCACTTAGCAACATAGATTTTGGGGTTCGACTGTGGTCATAACTTGAGGACTACCTGTATTTCTTTGCCTGTTTGCATCTGCCTTTTAAGAAGAGACTGGACAGCCATTTGTCTGAAATGGCATAGGGTCTCCTGCTTGAGCAGGGGGTTGGACTAGATGACCTCTGAGGTCCCTTCCAGCTCTTGTTGTTCTGCTATTCTTTTTCCTTCCTTCCTTCCTTCCTCTCTCCCTCCTTCCCTTCCTTCCTTCCTTCTTCCTTCCTTCATCTCATTCCATCTTGTCTGTCCATCTGGTTTTGCTCAGATCTTCTTTTCTCTTTCTTTCTTTCTTTTTTCTTTCTTTCTTTCTTTCTTTCTTTCTTCTCTTTCTTTCTTTCTTTTCTTTCTTTCTTTC
>SOZL01001474.1:107937-130561 GCA_009733165.1 Naja naja
TGAGTTTTGCCCCATTTTACAACCTTCCTTGCCACCGTTGTTAAGTGAATCATTGCATTCATTAAGGTCGTTCAGTGAATCTGGCTCCCCTGTTGACTTTGCTCATCAGATGGTCGCCAAAGGGGAATGACATCACCCCCGGGATGCTGCCACCATCATAAGTACATGGCAGTTGCCAAGCCTCTGAATTTTGATGCTGCAGAGTGGTGCAGTGGCCTAGAGGTGGGGTTCTTGCCTCACCATCAGGAGGCTGTGAGTTTGATCCTCGGTAGAGGCAGGTGTTTCTCTCTCTGGGCACAATGAGAATTTATCTGCTGAAAAAAAACTCCGTACTGGCGATAGGAAAGGTATCCGGCCATTCAAACACTCTGCTAGCTCCCTTCAGTTGCCCAGACTCTCCACCCAAGGGATTATGGGGTCATTAAAGAAGATGACCACAGGGATGCTGCACGTGTGAAAGACGGCCCCAAGTCACTTTCCTCAGTGGTGCTCTGGCTTTGAACGGTCACTAAGTGAACAGTTGTAAATCGAGGACGATCTGCAAATACAGGCCTAAGAGCAGGCGCCCTTACCACCCTCTGCCTTTCTTGGGGTGATTTATTTCAGTTGTGTTCCTTTGCCCAAAGCCAGCAAAGAGGGGTCTATATTCACTCGCTCAGCCGCAGCAATCTTGCAAGCTGTCAAGCACTTCCGTTCCCAGGCAGAGATTCTGCCCCGGGTGGAGACGTGGCCTCCCCATCTTCCAGAGTGGAGGGGGGGGGGCTCCTTACAGGTGGGGCACAGCAGGGGAAAACGATTCCTGCTTCCTCCCTGGACATGAGCTCAGGACCCCAAAAGATCTTGACAATAAAGGCAAACATCTGTCGCTCCGTCATTGCACTGGTTGATTGTCCTCACTGTTAGGAAGTTTCTCCTAAGTTGCTTTTCTCCTGACTTTGTGTGGTGACCCAAGGGGCGTGGCACAAAAAGTCACCAAAGTAGAATAAATTCCCTTTAATGCCTCCAGCTTGGCCCCGATGTCCAATTATCCTCGGCTGGAGAGCAAACGCTTCCAAAACAGTCTGAAGGGCAGAAATGCAGCCCAAACAGTAAAGCAATTAGAAATAAAAAAAACACCAACACAAACCACGCTGAAGTCATTAACACGAGAGGCCAGGATGATAAATTGCAGACTTCCAAAAGATAACGCAGCACCCACAGTTGGGAGGATGCCAAAACCCAGATAAGCCTCGACAAAGATAATGCAGGCTTTGCTTCCAGCAAGGTGCTGGGTGCAAATACCCCACTTATATCCTGTTCTCCCAGCTGCAGCACATGAAGGGGATCAAGGCCCTTTCCTCTCCCGTAAGCCATGTTGCTCCCTTGTCCGTTCCTCCCTGCATACCCTAGGATGAAGAGTGGGTGGGCCTGGGTCTTCCTCTGAAGGCCCAGCCGGACTGTCCCTTCCCAGTTTCCTCCACAGCCACTGGAGCCACACTCCCCCTCCCTGGCAGCTGCTCAATCTCCCCCTCAGAATCAGACCCCAACAAGGGCGTGACACTTTGGGCGATTTGGAGAATAGCTTGACCCCCTCCTTTTCTTTGGGGCAGCCCTCAAATGTTGGAAGATGCTGTCATGATCCCTTGAATAAGAGCCAGCCGTGTGCAGAACTAGCCAGAAAAGCTAAGACGATCCTGGGTTGTACAAACAGAGGCATAGAATCAAGATCATGTGATGTGTTAGTGCTGCTTTACACAACCCTAGTAAACCACACCTGGAATACTGCACCCAGTTTTGGTCACTATACTACAGAACAAATGTTGAAACTTGGGAAAAAGTTCAGAGAAAAGCAACTAAGGTGTTCAAAGGTCTGGAGACTGACACATGAAGCAGGGTGCAGGTTTGGAGTTGAAAAATTAGGGGGTGACATGATAGCAATATTCCAGTATTGGAGGGGCTGCCCCAAAGAAGAGGGGGTCAAATTATTCTCCACAGCACCAAAATGCAAGACAAAAGCAACTCAGGAGAGAATCTGGAACTGGGAGGAAGGGAGGAATTACCTAACCGTGAGGACAATTAACCAGAAGAACAAGCTGCCTTCAGAAATCGTGGGGGCTCCATCACGGGAGGTTTTAAAGAAGAGATTGGACAGTCGCTTGTCTGAAGTAATATAGGTTCTCCTGCCCGAGCAGGGGGCTGGACTAGAAGACCTCCAAAGTCCCTTCCAGTTCTATTCTGTTCTGTTCTGTTCTGTTATATTCTATTCTATTCCATTCCATTCCATTCCATTTCATTCATTTCAATATCTATTCTATTCTCTATTCTATTCTCTATTCTATTCTCTATTCTCTATTCTTTTCTATTCTAATTCTATTCTATTCTATTTTCTATTCTAATTCTATTCTATTCTATTTTCTATTTTCTATTTTCTATTTTTCTATTTTCTATTCTATTTCTATTTCCTTCTTCCTTTTCATTTCTATTTCCTATTTTTCTATGTTCTATGTTCTATGTTCCTATGTTCTATGTTCTATTTCTATTTCCTTTCCCTATTTCCTTTCCATTCAATTCTATTCTATTCTATTCCATTCCATTCATTTCCATATCTATTCTATTCTATTTTTCTACTCTAATTTTATATTCTATTTTCTATTCTATATTCTATTCTATTTCATTCTCTATTCTCTATTCTCTATTCTGTATTGTTTTCTATTCTGTTCTATTCCATTCTATTTTCTTATTCTATTCTATTCTTTCTATTTTCTATTTTCTATTTTCTGTTTCTATGTTCTATGTTCTATGTTCTATTATTTCTATGTTCTATTTCCTATTTCCTTTCTATTTCCTGTTTCTATTCTATTCTATTCTATTCCATTCTATTCCATTCCATTTCCATATTTCATTATTTCTATTCCTATTCTATTCCATTCTCCATTTTTCTATTCTATTCCATTCTATTCTATTTCTTTTCTATTTCTTTTCTATTTTCTATTCCTATTTCCTATTTTTCTATTCTATTCTAATTCTATTCTATTCTATTCTATTCCATTCCATTCCATTCATTTCAATATCTATTTTATTCTATTTTCTATTCTATTCTCTATTCTTTTCTATTCTAATTCTATTCTATTCTATTTTCCATTTTCCATTTTCCATTTTCCATTTCCATTTCCATTTCTATTCTATTCTATTCTATTCTATTCTATTCTATTCTATTCTATTCCATTCCATTCCATTCCATTTCATTCCATTCCATTCTATTCTATATTACTCTATTCCGTTCTGTTCTGTTCTATTCTATTCTATTCTATTCTATTCTATTCTATTCTCCTCCTTTTTGGGAGGGTTTCATCCTTCTTCCTCTTGGCAGTGGAAAAGAAACCCGAATCGCAGGCTGAATGGAGAGAGTGGGGAGCCCAGATATTTATCCTTTCCCCAACTTTCCAAAACTTCCTGCCCTTTGCCGAAGGGATTTGTGGCTTTGCAACCCAGGAAACTCATTTTCGATTCCCCAAGGCACGAAACAGAGAGGAAAGAACAACGTTGGGAGCTGCCCACTTACCTGGCCAGGAGTCACACAGATCCCTTGGAACAAATAATTCCCCAAGTGGCCTTTACTCTCCCGATAGATCTCCCCAAGCAGATCCTCTGAGTTTTCTTTTTCTCCTGGTCTTTTATAGTCTCGCATGGAGCCTCCAAAAAGCTGCCTCTTCCCCCTCTTACATCATGTCTGAAGTTTTTTTTTCCACAAAGCTCTGCTCTCACATCGCTTTCTCCCTCCCTGCTGAACAGGCTGGCTGCTCTTCATGCTGAAGCTGCTTATCGCTCTAACCATGATCAGGGGAGAAATCAGGATCTGATGATGGTGGAAGAGGTTCGCCAGAAGCCCACCCATCCCTCTACAGATTGGCATTAAAAATAAAGGGCAAAAAAGACACAGAATATCACTTGACGTGGAATAGGTTTTATGAGTGGTTAGAGATCAGTAGAACTTAGACAAAAGATTACTGTTATGTATGAATTAAAGAATTAAAGATGAATTAAAGAGCAACCAGGAGGATGAGGGGACTGGAGGCTAAAACATATGAAGAACGGTTACAGGAACTGGGCCTGGCTAGTCTAGGGAAGAGAAGGACCAGGGGAGACAGGAGAGCATCTTCCAATATTTGAGGGGCTGCCCCAGAGAGGAGGAAGGGGGTCAAGCTATTCTCCAAAGCCCCCGAAGGCCAGACAAGGAATAATGGATGGAAACTGATCCAGGAGAGATTCAACCTGGAAATAAGGAGGAATTTTCTGATAGGGAGAGCAATCAACCTATGGAACAGAAGTTGCCTTTGGAAGTTGATGGAGCTTCATCCCTGGAGGCTTTCAAGAAGAGACTGGACTCCCATCTGTCAGAAATGGTGTAGGGTCTCCTGCTTGGGCGGGGGGCTGGACTAGATGACCTGTAAGGTCCCTTCCAACTCTGATTATCTGTTATCTGTTAAATATAAAGAGGGTTCATGATTATAAACACGTTGATATAATTAACAGAATTACAAATAAGCTAATACAAAGAGAAACCCAGTTAAAATTACTCCGTTACACTATTATTATTGTTATGAGTATACATGTTAATGTCTCTTGTTTGTTTTCTTTTTGCTATTAGGTAAATGTTATGCCCTGACAATACACTGTATTCAAATTGTTTATGAATAAAAATAAAACATATGCTGGAAGAAAAAAGGAGTCCATCCATCCATCAACGGATGGAAACTAATCAGGGAGAGAAGCAAACCTAAAATTAAGGAGACATTTCCTGGCAGTGAGAACAATTAAACAGAGGAACAGAAGTTGTGAATACTTCATCACGGAGGTTTTTAAGAAGAGACAACTATTTGGCTGAAATGGTGTAGAATCTCCTGCTTGAGCATTAGTCTTCATCTTCCAGGGTTATATATTGTATATAAACAGAGAGCAAACTCTACTTCCTTCTAGCACTGATGATGTTTCCCAGCTGGGTCATGAAATGTCTGCAAGAAAACAAGAAAATGCAACTACTACATCCACATGGAGGGAAGGAAGCAGTGGGGTACCACAAGGCTCTGTCTTAGCCCAGGACTCTTCAATATCTTCATGAATGACTTAAATGGGGGACTAGAAGGGGAACTCATCCAATTTGCAGGTGACACTCAGCTGGCCAGAATAGCCAACAGCCCAGAAGACAAGGTCAGGATCCAAACAGATCTTGATAGACTTGAACAATGAGCCTTATCCAACAAAACAAACTTTAATGTGGAGAACAGCCACCTGAGCAGGAAGAACCAAAGGCATAAGGACAGATTAGGTGAAACCTGGCTCAACAACAGACGATCCCTTAAACGTGAGCCAGCCGTGTGCGGCAGCAGCCAGAAACACGAAGACAATCCTGGGTTGTAGAAACAGAGGCATAGAATCAAGATCACGTGAAGTGTTAGTACCGCTTTATAAAACTCTCGTAAGGCCACACCTGGAATGCTGCAACCAATTTTGGTCACTACAAAAAGGCATTGAGGCTTTGGAAAAGTTGTTTTTCAGAAGAGTCTACATCACTTATCTGAAATGGTATAGATTCTCCTGCTTGAGCAGGGGGCTGGACTAGAAGGCCTCCGAGGTCCCTTCCAGCTCACTCATTCTATATAAACAACCCAGTTCAGCGAGCATTAGGGAGCCAAGCAATGGATGGAAACTCATACAGCCGTGACCTGAAGACCTGGTTATTTCAGCAGGCCGGCCTGGACTGAACCAAGGGGGGGAGGTTTCTTCTTTTTAAAATAATTTTAATTGTTTTAATATTTAATATTGGGCTTGTATCGTTTAATCATTTTTTAGGTAATTTATTGTATTGTATTTTATATTGTGAGCACTGAGTCCTTAGGGAGAGGGCGGCATATAAGTCTAATAAATAATAATAATAATAATAATAATAATAATAATAATAATAATACAGGAGGAAGCAACAGGGAATTAAGGAGAAATGCCCTAAGAGTGAGGACAATTAACCAGGGGAACAGCTGGCCACCGGAAGTGCTCCGTCCCTGGAGGCTCTTAGACACTGGTCATAAGTCACATGGTCATAAGTCCATGCCAGTTGCCAAGTGTCTGGAGTTGGATCACGTGACCCCAGGGATGCTGCCACCACGGATTTAGGGCTTCTTGGAAACGTTTCATTACCAAACTAGATAACATCATCAATTGGCTGCAAGAAAACCACCAAGCTCAGAGAGCACCAGGACCTCACAGTTCTCCTCCTCCTCCTCTTCTTCTTTCTCCTCCCCCACCTCCTCCTTCTCCTCCTCTTCTTTCTCCTGCTCCTCCTCTTCTCAAAACCCCCTCTCTTCTAGCACTGATGATGTTACCTATTTGGGTCATAAAACAGCTGCAAAAAAACCCACCAAGCTCAGAGAGCACCAAGGACCCCATAATAATTCTTCCTCCTCCTCCTCCTCCTCCTCCTCCTCCTCCTCCTCCTCCTCCTCCTCCTCCTCCTCCTCCTCCTCCTCCCTGCAAACCCCATTTCCCTTAGAGCACTGATGTTGTTATCTAGTTGGGCAATGAGATGTCTGCCAGAAAACCACCAAGCTCAGACAGCACCAAGGACTCCATCTCTGAGCTACCAATATTCTCTTCTGCTGGTTCATCACCTCCATTTTCCCTTCATTATGTAAACCCCTGTTGCAAGTTTTATATTGGTTCTTGTGGCTTATTCATTGTCCTGTATCTCTGCTGGTTTAATACGGGTGGGGTTTTTGCTCTTGTCTTCTCATTCAGCAGCAGGGCTGGACAAAAATATCAGACCATATCTGAAAAGCATAATAAAAATGTAGATCTTGCAGCTCCCTGGGGGCCTGACTCATGCAAGTAGCAGCTGTTTGTTTTTAAAAGGTAACTTCTAATGTACGAGTTGGAGGATCCGTTTTTAGACCCCAGAACCGGGAGAAAATTGTATCTCTCCAATGCCAAACCCTCCCCAGCTTTTAATATAAGTTGTATATTTTTTTAAATGTGAATGACAGCAATCTTGGAGGCCAGAGAGGGGGAAAATTCTGCAAAATGCAGAATTGAGGCTCAAAATTGAAGAAAACCAAGGAAGTGCAATGCTGAATTATTATTATTATTATTATTATTATTATTATTATGTAAATTTTTATTTTTTATATATGAAAAATCCATTCCATTTCAATCGTGTGTCAGTTAGGTACATATTTCAAATTACTTATCCATTATTAACAATATTCTTCTTATTCATCTTAACAGCATAGCAGTAATCACACTCCCATATACATAATATAAATACAATCTAGTATATCTATTACATTAATTCCTCTTATTACTTTATTGATATGTCTAATCCCCTTTAGTTTATTCTATTTCTATCCATTGGTAAAACAAGTCCCATACCATATAATATTCGGATTCTTCTTTTTCTTTAATTTCTAGTGTCAATCTATTCATTTCTGCGTATTCAAATTTTTTTTTTTCAATTATTTTTCCCTCTGTTGGTATCTTATTACTCTTCCAGTTTTGGGCAAATACAATTCTAGCCACTGTTAAAACATGTATAATTAAATAAATCTTTTCTTTACTATAGCCTTCTGGTACCATTCCTAATAAAAACATTTCAGGCTTCAAATCTATATGTTGTTTGATCATTTTCTCCAACCATGTATGTATGTTAGCCCAATACCTCTTAGCTTTTATGCAAGTCCACCACATATGATAATATGTTGCTAGTATTTGATGACATTCCCATCTTTTAATTGATTTATCTTTAAACATTTTTGCTAGTTGTGCTGCTACTAGATGCCATGTATAAAACATCTTGCACAAATTCTCTTCATATGCTGTTGATATTGTCAGTTTATAATTCCTGTCCCACAGTTTCTGCCACTTGTCCAATTCTATGGTAAATGCCGAATTATTTTGCTGGGTAGCAAAGTGTCCCTAATTCAAAACACTTTTCCAGGTCAACCACACCTGTCGGTCCCTGGAACGGTTGACTAAAGAGAGTCCTTGCTTTATGACCACAACGGAGCCCAAAATTTCTAAGTCACTAAGTGAGACATTTGTCCCATTGTCCGACCTTGCTTGCTACATTTGTTAAGGGAATCCCTGCAGGGATTTTGATCACGTGACCACGGGGGGAAATGCTGCATCGGTCATTAAGTGTGAAAAACGGGCATAAGTCACTTATGGGCCGTTCACTTTCTTCCGTGCCGTTCTAACGTCGAATGGTCACTAAATGAAGCTGTTGTAAGTCAAGGACCTTGGTGGTGCAGGCTGCTAAATGCCTAGCACTTAGTTCCAGCTGCCTGCAATTAGTGCAGGCTCGAATCCCACCAGGCTCAAGGTTGACTCAGCCTTCCATCCTCTCGGGGTAGGTAAATTGAGGACCCAAGATTGTTGGGGGCAATTAGCTGACCTTGTAAAAATGCCGCTTAGTAATAAGCAGGCATAGACAATGGAATGAAGGCTATTGCTGAGCGCACTGGGTTGTGCTCCAAAAATTGTAAGCCACCCTGAGTCTCCGGAGAAGGCTGCATATAAATGTAAAAAAAAGGACTGCCTGCACACGTTTCAGATCCCCAGCCTGATTGATCCAAATGCTGGGCGTTGTAGTCCAGGATGTATAAGGTTGTGTTGAAATTTGGATGGTGGATTAGAGAAGCCCATGGAGTCCCATTGAACTCAGTGGGATTTACATTGGAGTAAACACGGGATTATATGGGAAGTCTGGGTTGAACTGCTCCAGCTCCAGGTCTTATCTTGGCCACACATTTGCCGAGCATTGATAGAGAGGAAATGGAGTTCAAAATACGTATGTCTGTCATCCGTAGGAAACTCTGAGTTCCTCCAGTTCCTCTCTTAGGACAATGCCCCACGGCCAACTCACGGCAGGACAAGACTGCTTTCCACTACATATTCAAGATGGACAGTGATTCACATTTATATGCCTTTATATGTATGGGTGGAGGTATATGCATATGTATGTACATAGCATGGTCTATATGGGTGTTATGTATGTGTACACTTTTGAGAGCAGGCAGCAGAATTTCATTTTTAATGTGTGCCAGTGTGGCCACAGTAAAAAATGACAATAAAGGTTATCTCTATCTATTTATCTATCTATTTATCTATCTCTATCTATCTATCTATCTATCTATCTATCTATCTCTATCTATCATCTATCTATCTCTATCTATCATCTATCTATCTATTCATATCTATCTATCTATCTCTATCTATCTATCTCTATCTATCTATCTATCTATCTCTATCTATCTATCATCTCTCTCTCTCTAATCTATCTATCTATCTATCTATCTATCTATCTATTCATATCTATCTATCTATCATCTATCTATCATCTATCTATCATCTATCTATCTATCTCTATCTCTATCTGTCATCTATCTATCTACCATCTAACTATCTACCCCCAGCTCAAGCAGGAGACCTCTAGACCATTTCAGACAGGGGGCTGTCCAGTCTCTTCTTAAAAACTTCCAGTGTTGGAGCACCCACAACTTCTGGTGGCAAGTAGTTCCACTGGATAATTGTCTTCACTGTTAGGAAATCCCTCCTTAATTCCAGGTTGTTTCTCTTTTTGGTTAGTTTCCATCCATTGCTTCTTCTCCTGCCTAACATCAATACCAGGGAAGATACTGGAAAAGATAATAAAAATATCTAGAAACAAGTAAAGTAATAACTAGCAGTCAGCACGAGAACAGATCATGCCAAACGAATCTTATTTCATTCTTCAACACAGTGACTAAATTAGTAGACCAGCAAAATACAGTGGACATGATATATTTAGATTTCAGCAAGGCATTCGACAAAGTAGACCACAACCTACTTCTTGGTAAGCTAGAAAAAAGTGGATTAGATAGCACCACCACTAGATGGACTCACAACTGGCTGGCAAACCGTACTCAACGAGTAGTCCTTAATGGGTCTAAGTCTACATGGAGGGAAGTAAGCAGTGGGGTGCCACAAGGTTCTGTCTTAGGCCCAGGACTCTTCAATATCTTCATTAACGACTTAGAGGAGGGAATAGAAGGGAAACTTACCAAATATGCAGATGAGACTAAGCTGGCAGGAATAGCTAACACCCAAGAAGATGGGCTGAAGATCCAGGTGGATCTTGACAGAATTAAGCACTGGGCCCTATCCAATAAAATGAAATTCAATGTAGAGAAAAGTCAAGTCCTCCACTTAGGCAAGAAAAAACCCAAAGGACCCATACAGACTGGGTGAAACCAGGCTCAATAGCAGGAACTGGGAGAGGATCTTGGAGTCTTAGTGGACAACCAGCTAAATAGGAGCCAGCTGTGTGCAGCAGCAGCAGCCAAAAAAGCCAATGCAATCCTAAGTTGCATTAACAGAGGGATACAATCAAGATCAAGGGAGGTACTAATACCACTCTATAAAGCCTTAGTAAGGCCACACCTAGAGTACTGCATCCAGTTTTGGTCACCACATTATAAAAAAGATGTTGAGGCTTTAGAAAAAGAGCAGAGAAGAGCAACTAGGATGATGAGGGGTCTGCAGACTAAGGTATATGAAGAATGGTTGCAGGAACTGGGCCTGGCTAGTCTAGGGAAGAGAAGGACCAGGGGAGACAGGAGAGCATCTTCCAATATTTGAGGGGCTGCCACAGAGAGGAGGAAGCGGGTCAAGCTATTCTCCAAGGCACCTGAAGGCCAGACAAGGAATAATGGATGGAAATTGACCAAGGAGAGATTCAACCTGGAAATAAGGAGGAATTTTCTGACAGTGAGGACAATCAACCCATGGAACAGAAGTTGCCCTCAGAAGTTGTAGGAGCTTCATCACTTGAGACTTTCAAGAAGAGACTGGACTGACATTTGTCAGAAATGGTGTAGGGTCTCCCACTTGGGCGGGGGGCTGGACTAGATGGCCTATAAGGTCCCTTCCAACTCTGATTATCTGTTATCTGTTATCTGCCTGCTGGGGCTTTGGAGAATAAGTTGACCTCCATCTTTTGGGGCAGCCCTCAAATATTGGCCGATTGCTACCATGTCCCCCAGCCCTTCTTTTCTCCAGACTGGCCAGACCCAATTCTTGCAATCCTTCTTGCTATGTTTAGTCGTCTTCGCAAGAGAGGGCTGGAAGTCTCAGCAATAATTTAACAGGAGACGACAACTTGGCTCCAAGCTGGGAGGGCGTCTGTGAGGATCAGAAAGGGAGGGAGGGCGGGGGTGGGGTGGGGCGCCCTGGTACCACCAGGATCTCCTTCCAAGTGTGGCTTTGGGAGATACCTTCAGGGTTTGTGGGCCTCTGTGGCTACGTCTCCCAGTGGGGAGGGATCCAACATGTTGTGGTTTGGAAAAGACGGAGTTTTAAAGCTGGAGTGAAGTCATCCTGCTTGGAGTCAATGGCCTGCTAAAAATAGGTCCTTACAGACAATGTGAGGAGAGGATCTCTCTTCTCTGTCTGTCTGTCTGTCTGTCTCTCTCTCACACACACAGACACACACACACAAACCCAGAGTCTTGTTTGCATTTTAGGTGATGAAGAAAGGAGGCTCTTGTGTTGTGAACATAGAACATAGAATAAGGCAATTGAGGTGTGCGTGCGTGTGCGTGCGTGTTTGCATGTAAAGGAAGGGTGAGGGGACATGAGACAGGGAGGGAGGGAGGGAAAGAGAGAGAGAGACACAGACAGACAGACAGAGACACAGACAGACAGACAGACAGACACACACACACACACAGAGACAGACAGACAGACAGACAGACAGAGACACAGACAGACAGACAGACAGACACACACACACACAGAGACAGACAGACAGACACACACACACACACACACACACAGAGACAGACAGACAGACAGACAGACAGAGACACAGACAGACAGACAGACAGACACACACACACAGAGACAGACAGACAGACAGATAGACAGAGACACAGACAGACAGACAGACACACACACATAGAGACAGACAGACAGACAGACACACACACACACACACACACAGACAGACAGACAGACAGAGACACAGACAGACAGACAGACAGACAGACACACACACACACAGAGACAGACAGACAGACAGACAGACAGACAGAGAGAGACACAGACAGACAGACACACACACACCCACAGAAAGAGAGAGAGAGAGAGAGACTAGGATCCAAGCTATTCATTTGCCCCTTAGTAAAAGAGTAAGAGAACACCAGAGTTGGAAGGGACCTTGGAGGTCTTCTAGACAAACCTCTTGCTTAAACAGGAGACCCTGTGCCATTCCAGACAAAGGGCTGTCCAGTTTCTTCTTAAATACCCCCAGTGTTGGAGCACCTACAACCTCTGGTGGCAAGCAGTTCCACTGGTTAATTGTTCTCACTCTCAGGAAATAGTTCCAGGTTCCTTCTCTCCATGATCAGATTCCCTCCGTTGCTTCTTGTCCTGCTTTGGAGAAGAGCTTGACTCCCTCCTCTTTGGGGCAGCCCCTCAAATACTGGAACAGTGCTATCATGTCCCCGCTGGCCCTTCTTTTCACCACCCAGTTCCTGCAACTATTCATCGCATGTTTAAGGCTCCAGTCCCCTAATCATCCTGGTTGCTCTTCTCTGCACTCTTTCTATTAATTGAACACTTGTCTATTAATGCAATATCGGGTTTTCAATTCAATTGTATAGAATGAGAAGGGTGTGTGTTTGTGTTTTATTTTTATGGCTATAATGTGCACTGAAGATGGCATTTAATTTCGCTCTGCGAGGTGCAATGACAATAAAGTAAACAAACTAGAGTCTCCACATCTTTTTGCAGCGGGGCGACCAAAACTGGGTGCAATATTCCAAGGGTGGTCTTGCTAAAGCTTTATGGACTGGTACTATTACTTCTTGGGACAGTACTGGAGATGAACCCCGGTCCTTCCAGCCAAACCTTCTGAAGAAGCCATGGATGAGCTGGCCAACTTTGAAATGTTACTGCAATGGAACCCATTGTTGACTCCTAATTGCCTGCGCAGACCTTGTGCAAACTAGGGTGCCCGACTGCCAAATTGGGAGATGCCAAGTAGTGCAAAAAGACCCCTCTCTCACGTTCCTCGAGGTGGACCTCAGTATTTGGGTTGACTCCTGTTGGGCCATCTGGGGTGAGGGGGTTGCCATCGATGGATCCGCCTTCTCCTCCGACTGGAGCGGGGTTTAAAATGGACCCTGTAAGGATCAGTTCTCGGCCCTCCAGTATTCGAAGAGTTTGGGAACAGGCTGATCGAGTGCAATCCAACACAGACAGAGCAAAGCACAAGTATGTACAATGAAAGCACCCTCCCTTCTAGCACTGAGGATGTTCTCCAGTTGGGTCATGAAATGTCTGTAAGAAAACAAAGCTAAGAGAGCACAAAGGACCCCACAGTCCTCCTCTTCCTCCTCCTCCTCCTTCCTGCAAACCTTCTGCACTGATGATGTTACCTAGTTGGGTCATGAAACACCTGCAAACAAACACAAGCTTAAAGAATACCAAGGATCCCACAGTTCTTTCCTCCTCCTCCTCCTCCTCCTCCCCTCCCTCCTCACAGGCCACTTCCTTCTAGCACTGATGGTGTTACCTACTTGGGTCATGAAACATTTGCAAGAAAACCACCAAGCTCAGAGAGCACCAAGGACCCCATTCTCCTCCTCTTCCTCCTCTTCCTCTTCTTCTTCCTCCTCCTTCTCAACAAACCCCTCCCCCTTCTAGCACTGACGATGTCACCTAGTTGGGTAATGAAACGTCTGCAAGAAAACCACCCAGCTCAGAGAGCACCCAGGACCCCACAGTTCAGCCCTGAGCTACAAATATTCCCTTCTGTGGAAACAGTTTAGCTGGAGGTTCCATCCATGTCTGCGGCCCTCAAGAGCTGAAAGAACCATGAATGGAGGTCCCAAAGGTGCTTTCTCAAGAGGCCCCTCTTCTGAAGGCGCTTCTGGGATGAGAAACGTCTTCAAAGAAAAACCAAAAAGTCCAGGTGGTACTTGGGGGAAAAAAGCACCTTTGGGACAACCAGGACCTGGAGGGCTGAGAAGGTCCACAGGCAAACCACAAATGGAGCAAGACAGATAACAGATGAACAGAGTTGGCAGGGACCCTGGAGGTCATCTAGTCCAACCCCCTGCCCAAGCAGGAGACCCTACCCCATTTCTGACATTCCAATCTCGTCTTGAAAGCCTCCAGGGATGAAGCTCCCACAACTTCTGAGGGTAACTTCTGTTCCATGGGTTGATGGTTCTCCCTGTCAGAAAATTCCTCCTATTTCCAGGTTGAATCTCTCCTTGTTCAGTTTCCATCCATTGTTCCTTGTCTGGCCTTCGGGGACTTTGGAAATCACAGAAGCTTCAAGGGCTCCTTCACCCCGACCCTCCTTTTCCTGGACCTGCTCCTCTCCCAGGCACCCAGCCCTTCCTGGCTGATTCCTCCCAGAGCTGCGGTGTGCTCCCTCTGCCCTTGGCAACATGGGGACATGCCACAACTTTGCCAAGGACTTTCTCCGATAACCCTGTATTTATCTGGGTTCCAGGAGGCTGGGAGAGAGACCGAAGGGAGCTGAGTCCACCGCCTGCCTGCCTGCTGAAAAGACTCTTGTCAGCAAAATCTCCTATCAACCCCGGCTCTGTCACGCTTCCAAATGCTCCGAGCTTTGATATGTGAGCCCTCCTCAATCAGTGGTGAGGTTCTCCAAGAGAACGGCCCTTGGGGAAGAGGCCGAGCGCCAAGGAGATGCAGGAAGATGCTGATGGCATGGGAAATGGGGGATTGGAAAGGCTGAGGCCGCCATCGCCAACAGGGCACCATTGGGAGTCATTTAAGGCCAATGAAGGGAGGTCCATTTTTGATCTTCTGGCTGCTGGACAGTAGAAAGAGACCCAGAAGAGACAAAGCCAGAGGGAAGAGAATGGAGGTTGCTGATGCAGCACCATCCTTCCAGCCTTCTGGAGACTGGAGACTTCAGGCTGGGTCTTCACCCTGGGAAAACACCAAGACCCACCTGAGATCTGCCAAGGAGACCCTGCTTCCCATAGAGCTCTATATTGAGACTCTAGGAAGAGTGCAGAGAAGAGCAACCAGGAGGATGAGGGGACTGGAGGCTCAAACATACGATGAATGGTTGCAGGAACTGGGCCTGGCTAGTCTAGGGAAGAGAAGGACCAGGGGAGACAGGAGAGCATCTTCCAATATTTGAGGGGCTGCCCCAGAGAGGGGGAAGGGGGTCAAGCTATTCTCCAAAGCACCTGAAGGCCAGACAAGGAATCATGGATGGAAACTGATCCAGGAGAGATTCAACCTGGAAATAAGGAGTAACTTTCTGACAGGGAGAACAATCCACCCATGGAACAGAAGTTGCCTTCAGAAGTTGTGGGACCTTCATCCCTGGAGGCTTTCAAGAAGAGACCGGACTGCCATCTGTCAGAAATGGTGTAGGGTCTCCTGCTTGGGGGGGTTGGACTAGATGACCTCCAAGGTCCCTTCCAGCTCTGTTAATCTAATCTAAAAGGAGACCCCGCTTCCCATAGAGGGATTTCCAGCTGGACCTGCTCCCGGGAAGAGTAATCTTCTCTGCGATGCTGATGGACGTCCCCAACAGATTGGTTCTGCAGAGCAACAAAGATGATGTATGGTCTGGAGGCTAAACTCTATGATGAAGGGTGGCAGGAATTTGGCACGTCTTGTTTAATGAAGAGAAGGACTTGGGGGTGACATGTTAGCAGTCTTCCAATGTTTGAGGGGCTGCCACAAGGCAAGGGGGGGGAGTCATTATTCTCCAAAGCACGTAAAGGCAGGACATGAAACACTGGGTGGAAACCCATCAAGGAGAGATGCAGTGGTCAATGTCAGCTTTCCAGAAAAACCCAACTCCAATTAAAAACTCCAAGACAGGCATTTTCTCAAAGTTTCCTTTTATTAGAGGAGTTATACCGGCACATCTGAGAAAAGCCAAACCTGAAAGTTCCGGGTTTTCCTCCAATAAGTAAAAAATTGCAAATCCACCCCCTGCACCCATCATTCCATCACATGCCCCAATCACCATCCACCCCAACTTGAGACGTCCTCTCACCCAGGTGCAGAAATCACATGACCTTGACTTTGAAGAAAAATGCTATTATGTCTAACCACATATGCTCCAAGAAATTCCTCCCTCCCATCTTGGCTTCCAAAGCTGACAGTGAAATGCTGCTGGTTCGGCCCGGTTCACCTGAACCGGTTGCAAAAATTGCTACCTGTTGGGCCAAATCGGTAGCAAAAAACGCTCGGACAATCGGCTGAGAGGAGAGAGAAGTGCAGGACTGGCCCTCCCTCCCATCCCCCCCTGCGCTTTTCTCTGCTTTCTCCTCTCAGCTGATTGGCGCAGCAGATCCTCGGCTGGGGAGCTGCGTCTGTCGCGTGCGTGGGTGTGCGCCTGTACCCGTGTGAAGTGCATGATCACCAAACCTGTCATGCCCCTGGTGGAGACTGACTCCGAGGAAGAGGAGGAACACCCAACAGGGAGTGGGAGTGTGGCTCCAGAGGTGGTGGAGGAGGTTGGGGAAGGGCAGAGGCCGGCTGAGCAATCAGAGGAGGATCCAGGCCCATCTCCTACCCATCCCATGCATGCAGGAGGGAGGAGAGGATCAGGGCAAAGCGTGGTCTACTTGGGAGGAGAGGGCCATGAACCTCCTCAGGGCTTACAGCTGGGAGCTATGTATATAAGTTTGTAACTGCGTTGTCAGAATTGCTGGAGTCAAAGTTAGTGTTTTAGTTCTAAAGAAGGTTTATCTTGGTTGGAGTTCTTCCAACAGATTGTCCCTGGTTATCTTCCTGCAGCTGGCAATTATCCATCCTGGTCTGCCGAGGAACCGTATTAATGCGGTTTGTTTTTGGCTTTTTCTTTGTTATCGGCTCTTTAAATGCGAACTGTGTTTCTTGCCTTTGAAATGTTATTTTGAGTCCTCCACTGTGAACAATTAAACAGTGAAGCCAAGTTGAAGGCATTAAAGGACTTTTAGTTACGTTCTGGATTTTGTTATAGTTCTGAGATACTCTGGGTCATCACAGAACCGGTAGGGGAACTGGTAGAATCCCAGCACTGGACAGAAACAACCTGGAATTAAGGAGAAACTTCCTAACAGGGAAGAACATGCCTCCAGAAGTTTTGTGTGCTCCAACCAACGCTGGAAATTTTTCAGAAGAGATTGGACAGCCATTTGTCGGGAATAGTAGGGGGTCTCCTGCCTGCAACTGGACCCCAAACATGGTCTATCCAGGACACAGGACAATAAAATAAAACTGGGTGCAGTACTCTAGGTGTGGCCTTACTAATTCTGGGAGCTGAAGTCCACAAGTCTTAAAGTTGCCAAGGTTGGAGACCCCTGCCCTTGGACACCTACATCCCTCTCACAGTCACTGCTGTTGAGCTAGCTACCACCTATCCTACACCTGTGCACCTGGTTTTTCTCAAAGGTTACGTGTAGATCCTTCCTTTTGTCACCACTGAATTTCATTTTGTTAGATAGGCCCGGAGTGTTCAGCCCGGAGTGGTGTTGTTTTTTTCCACTGTGGTTGAAAAAGCAAATTATATTCTTTACGGAAAGGACATCTGGAATGAATTCACACCTTTTGCCAAGGCTCGATCCTTAAGTGCCACTCCAGGAAAGGGCTCAGCTTGGCCTCTGTCTCCAAGCCACAACCTCTATTAACCGTCAGGACTCCTCCTGCGGTTTCGTAATGACTGGTGGGCGTGAATTCGGGAGCCACAATATTTGGATTGGGAACCGCGCTGCCCCCGATCTCTGCCCCCTGGCCCCAGTCCACATGGAGGCAGGAAGGGGGGGCCCTCTTTCCCCAACTCCCAGCTTCGCCTGCAAAAGGCCAAAGAAAGTCATTATCTCTGATAGGCACTTCTTTAGTTTCCTGGTAGATAAATATAGGAGTTTGATCGCTCAGCTCCCAGCAGAAAAGGGGAGGTTGGACACCTTAAGTGCCTGAGGTTGGGCTGCTAGACGGGAGCCTGCGTGGGAGGGGACTGGGCCAGCCCAAGGAAAAGGTCAGCACCAGGGAGGGGGCCAAGGGGGGGATGACTGGACTTGGCAGAAGAACTGGGGGTCACCGGGTGCAAGGAAGGGAGGTTCAGGACAGGGAAATCACCAACCCAGAGAGACAAGGCTGCCCTCTGCCCCTTGCTGGAGCTGATTTGGCCAGCAGTGGGGAATAGGAACTGCTGTGGCCATTTCTTAAAGATTTCTTTTATCCTGCCTTTATTTATTGTATTTGTAAATAAATCAAGCTAGTGGACCTGTCTAATGCACCTTCCTTCGATTTCCACAACAATGAGCTGGTGGTGTGGATTTGGAGAGAAATGGGACTGGCCCAGAGTCACCCAGCTGGCTTTCATGCCTAAGGCGGGACTAGAACTCTCCATCTCCTGGTGATTGGCCCAAAAGTCACCCAGCTGGCTTTCATACCTAAGGCGGGACTAGAACTCTCCATCTCCTGGTGACTGGCCCAGAGGCACCCAGCCGGCTTTCATGCCTAACGCGGGACTAGAACTCACAGTCCCCTGGTGATTGGCCCAAAGTCACCCAGCTGGCTTTCATGCCTAAGGTGGGACTAGAACTCACAGTCCCCTGGTGATTGGCCCAGAGTCACCCAGCCGGCTTTCATGCCTAACGCGGGACTAGAACTCACAGTCTCCTGGTGATTGGCCCAAAAGTCACCCAACTGGCTTTCATACCTAAGGCGGGACTAGAACTCATTGTCCCCTGGTGATTGGCCCAGAGTCACCCAGCCGGCTTTCATGCCTAACATGGGACTAGAACTCACAGTCCCCTGGTGATTGGCCCAGAGTCACCCAGCTGGCTTTCATACCTAAGGCGGGACTAGAACTCACCGTCCCCTGGTGATTGGCCCAAAGTCACCCAGCTTTCTCCCTTTGCCCTCCATCTTTCCCAACATCTCTTCTCATCTCTTCTCATCTCGTGGCCAAAAGTATTTGAGCTCCAGCTTCAGGATCTGTCCTTCCAAAGGACGGTTGGGGTTGATTTCCTTCAGAATTGACTAACTGGATCTCCTCACAGTCTGAGCGATCCTCAAGAGTTTATCCAGCACCACAATTTGAAAGCATTGGTTCTTCGGTGTTCAGCCTTCCTTGTGGTCCAGCTCTCACAGCCGTCCATGATGATTGGGAAAGCCATAGTTTGTTTTACGTAGCTTTGTATTTTTTCTTTTATGTCCACTGAGAGCATTTGCACCAAGACAAATTCCTTGTGTGTCCAATCACACTAGGCCAAGAAAGAATTCTATTCTATTCTGTTCTGTTCTGTTCTGTTCTGTTCTATTCTATTCTATTCTATATTCCAATATCCTATTTGACTGTTTCCTAGTATGATTTGATGCTTATTGTACCCTGTGACTATTATTACGTGTTGCACCTGATGATTCTTGACTCTTGACGAATGTATCTTTTTTTTTTATGGACACTGAGAGCTTTGCACCAAAGACAAATCTCTTGTGTGTCCAATCACACTTGGCCAATAAAGAATTCTATTTCTATGCTATGCTATGCTATGCTATTCCTATTCCTATTCCATTCCATTCCATTCCATTCCATTCTATTCTATTTTCTATTCTATTTTCTATTCTATTCTATTCTATTCTATTCTATTCTATTCTATTCTATTCTATTATTTTGACTATATCTGAAATGAAGATAGCTTTCAACACTTGGCAAGAGGAGAACTTAGAAGAACTTTATTGTCACTTTAAATGTACACTAATGGACATACATTAAAATGAAATGTTGTTGCATACAGCTCTCCAAGGGACACCACCTCCAATATACACTACAGATATGTGCCCCCCCCCCAAATTATGCATAGACCCACATATATTATCTGACACAGAGAAACAACACAGCCTAGTCTAAATGTATACATGTACATGGCTAGAGAAACGAATCTTGTGAGTTTGCCAGGTGGATGGCCTAGGGCAGGGGTCTCCAACCTTATCAACTTTAAGACTTGTGGACTTCAACTCCCATAATCCCTCAGCCAGCAAAGCTTACTCTCTTGTGATCCCTTCCTCTGCAATCTTTCCACTTTGGCGGGTAAGAAACAGACCCAACTGGCTGAGGGATTCTGGGAGTTGAAGTCCACAAATCTTCAAGTTGCCAAGTTTGAAGACCCCTGGCCTAGGGAACAAAGCCGTTCCAGAATCTTGTAGTCCTGCTAGAAATACTTCAAACCCCCCCCCCTCCCAGAAATGAGCCACCTAAACAGACTTGAAAGTGGATGTGTGGGTTCTCTAACAATCCTTCGAGCTCTAAGCGCCTAGCACTTACAAGCAGCATCCTGAGTAATGGGAAGTGAGCTTCCTATAGTTTTCTTGGTTGTCCTCACCACTCTCTGTAGGGACTTTCTGAGGCACTGTTGCCACCAAACCAAACAGAGATGCAGTTTGTTAAAACACGCTCAATGGTGCCTCTGTAAAAAGTGGCCAGCACAGAAGGAGAAAGAAGTGCCTTCCTCATCCGACACAGGACATGCAGATGCTGGTTTGCACGCTTCACTAAGGATGAAGCGTGGAGAGACCAATTCAGATTGTTATTTATCTGCACCCCTCAGATACTTCATACTTTTGACCACCTCTACGTCTGCATGCTGAGTGGAATACGACTATGCTGGCTCTTTCTAAAACCAATGAGGATCTTACACCCAGGTTACTTTTATTCCACCAGTCCACCAGAGCCTTCACCTCTTTCCTATAAGCATTTCTCATTGTCTTCACGTGATGAATCTCACTTCATGTTAGGTTCAAAACTCCAGGAAAGACAGGATGAAAAGGAAGGAATGGTGGTTGTCCCTGAGGATGTAAATTTCTCTCATGCTGAGTCTTAACATGGACAGTCATTTCCTCCTACAACATCTGAAGAATGTGGACCTGGATGAGTGGCTGATCAGTATGTTTGTTTGTTTACTTCAATTTTTTTTAAACCACCCCGAAGGTGGTACTTTGCATTAAAGCACCCTACAAAACCCACATCCTTTCCTAACCCTCTGACCACCACAGTTCATCTTAAGCATGGGGTGCCCTGGGCCCCTGAGGAGATAGGGGCTCCCCTGTCCTTCCCAGGAACGAACATGGCAGAGACCCAATGTACACACAAGTGTGTCTTGTTGTATGGAACGAGCAGTTTGCACCACCCACACACACATCTGGAAGGCTGAAGATCCAGTTTTGGTCACCATGACATAAAAAAGATGTTGAGACTCTGGAAGGAGTGCAGAGAAGAGCAACCAGGAGGATTAAAGGGCTGGAGGATCTAAAGCAGATGAAGAACAGTTGCTGGAATTGGGTCTATCTAGTTCAGAGGTCTCCAGAGTTGGCCACTTTAAGACTTGTGAAGGCTTCAAGTCTCCCAGAATTCTCCAGCCAGCATAGTTTGAAGTCCACAAGTCTTAAAGTTGCCAAGTTTGGGGACCCCTGATCTAGTTTAATGAAAAGAAGGACTAGAGGGTGACATGATGTCAGTCTTCCAATATTTGAGGAGCTGCCCCAAAGAAGAGGAAGCTATTCTCCAATGCATCAGAGGACAAAGCAACGGATGGAAACTGTTACGTTTGCCTGAAGAGACAGACGCGGAGTGCTTCAAGCTCTTAGTTTATTAGTGACTACAGCTCAGAACGGACCCACTTTGGCTGGGCTGCGGCTGCTACTTATAGCCAGCAGCGCGGTTGACAGCCAATCAGAGTGCAGGGTTTTCCCACTTTTAAACCAATCATTTCAACATTTTACAAGATCAGTTCAAACTAAACCAATGACTTCAAACCTGCATATAACAGAAACCAATCAAGGAGAGAAGCAACCTTGAACTAAGGAGAAACTTCCTAACAGTGAGGACAATCAACCAGGGGAACAGAAGTTGCCACCAGAAGTTGTGGGGGCTCCATCACTGGAGGTTTTTAACAAGAGACTGGACAGCCGTTTGTCTGAAATGGTTTCTTGCTTGAGCAGGGGTTGGACTAGAAGCCCTCTGAGGTCCCTCTCTAACCCTGGGGCAGAGGACTTCAAGCCCCGAGGGAGCAAGGCCAAAATAGTGCCAGGTGAGACCCTCCCGCTGCCCCACGTCAATCACACTGGACGGGGTGGGGGTGGGGAGGGGACACCGGAAGAGACAGCTCTCCCTCCTGACTCCAGAAGCCGATCGGCTGAGCTGCTTCGGCCCAAGATGCAACCGCGATCAATCCTCACCTCAAAATAGCTCCGTCTGAAAACCCTGATTAGCTTTGTGCCCGAGGGGAGGCATTTTGGGCCGGCCGGCCGTGCCAGTTGGACGGCTGCAGCGGCTCCTGCTTCTCTTTCAATTCCTCCCCCTTCCCTGCCTCCGCCTCCTTGGCTGCCGGGCTCTGGCTGGCTGGCCAATAGCAAGGCAGGTGGTCCCAAGTAGCCACACCGCGGTGTGGCTGTTTTCCACGGCAGGGACTGGAGGGGCATCAGTGGTGAGAAGGCAGAGTAGCTGGGTGGATCTGGGCCCCTGATGGAAGTGGAGGGCCCAAGGGTTTCTTTCTTTCTTTCTTTCTCTTTCTTTCTTCTTCTTTCTTTCTTTCTTTCTTTTCTTTCTTTCTTTCTTTCTTTCTTTCTT
>SOZL01001475.1:0-27853 GCA_009733165.1 Naja naja
CTCGAATCCCACCAGGCTCAAGGTTGACTCAGCCTTCCATCCTCTCGGGGTAGGTAAATTGAGGACCCAAGATTGTTGGGGGCAATAAGCTGACTTTGTAAAAATGCCGCTTAGTAATAAGCAGCCGTATACAATGGAATGAAAGCTATTGCTGAGCACATTGAGTTGTGCTCCAAAAATTGTAAGCCGCCCTGAGTCTTCGGAGAAGGGCGGCATATAAATGTAATTAAAACAAAACAAAAAACAATTTAATTTTTAATTTTTTAATTCAGATAAACAGAGGCAGAGTAGCAAATAGCTAGATGGTTAGATAGTTAGTATGGGAGTTTCATATAAATTTTTGCATGTGACACACGTATATATGCCAGAATCCACACTCCAAATGAAAGAAGGCCAAGACATTAAAAAAAAAACAAATGAAGTAATATGAATTAAAATGTTTTTCTAAGACCTTTAGGAGCTCCAGCAGTCTTCTGCTGGATTGTACTCCTGGCCCTCTGACTAAGAGTCTGTTTCTTAAGGTGGCCAACCAGGAAGCCCACTAGTCTTTCAGGAGATAGGAAGCAGTTAGACTGTCATCAAGGCTAATAGCCATTGATCCCCATGAATAGGTCCAGCCCTTTTATGAAGCCAGCCCAGTGGTGGGATTCAATTTTTTTTACTACCGGTTCTGTGAGCGTGGCTTGGTGGGTGTGGCAGGGGAAGGATACTGTAAAATCTCCAGTCAGAGGTGGTATTTGCCAGTTCTCCACACTACACCAAATTTCTGCTGCCGGTTCTCCAGAACTGGTCAGAACCTGCTGAATACCACCTCTGAGCCAGCCAAGTTGGTAGCCAGTACTATATCTCTGAATTTAACTATCCTATTTACAAAACTAGTTTGTTCATTGACACCAATCTTTTCCCCACATTCAAAAACCTAAACGTATGCATGTTTATATCCACAAACACACATTCCCTTCCTCCTTTTCAGCAGGAGGAGGAAGAAGAATGGGGAAAAATCAACTGGAAGTATGCTGGGATGGAATGAAAAAAGGACGAACAAAAACAGAGATGAAGCAAGGGTTAGTGTTTTTTTGGAGTAGTGGTCTGTATATAGCTGAGGAGAACCCTGGAGGAAATAAGTTATCTAGACCCATTTCAGTCAGGTTTCTGACTGCAGTTTTGTGCTGACAGAATTTTGGTTGTACTTGTTGATGACCTGTTATGGAGCTGCAATAGCAGTGGCGCACCCTGTAATGTATGTAGAGTTTAAAATGATTGGTTGTTGAAGTACAGAGTTTGAAATGAGTGGTTGTAAAAAGTGCGGGAATTCCCTGCACTCTGATTGGCTAGCAGCCACGGCAGCCAGCTATAAATAGCTGCCGCGGCTAAGCCATTTGGGTCCGTTCTGAGCTGAAAGTCACAATAAATAAGAGCTGAAGCACTCTGCGTCCTGTCTCTCTATGCAAACTTAACACTGGCGATGAAGGTGGGATCTACGAAGGAGAAGACAACGCGGAACAGATGAGATGGCTGCACTGAACACCCCCACAGCCCCATTCGATCCGAAGAATAAAGACTGGGAATCGTATGCAGACAGATTTCAAATGTTCTTAGAAGGCAATTGACCTAGTTTTTGTCTCTGAGCAGTGGCGTAGTGACAGAGGGCAGGCCACTTTTACGGCACTGCCCGTTCCATGGTCTGATCACTATCTCCTACGGCTGGTCTTCCAACAGGCCGCCCCGCACTGCTGGGATGAGGAGCCACTTAGATGGTTCCACCCCAGATGCCTGATGGACCCTGAAAGATTCCAGGCGGAACTGGGGTCTTTTCCCTCTTCCCTTGCCCACAGCTCTGCCGAGGGTATGACGGCCGCCTGGCAACAGGCTGCGTCAGATGCCCTCAATAGGGTTGTCCCCATGCGTCCCCTCACATGCTGTGGATCCCGGATGGCCCCTTGGTATACCAAGGAGCTCCGGGAAATGAAGCGTCACCGAAGGGGTTTAGAGGGCAGGTGGAGGTCCACCCGCTCCCAATCCGATCGAGCCCAGCTAAGAGCCCATATTAGGACTTACCTGGTAGCTATGAGAGTGGCGAGAAGGTCTTATCTCTCCACCCTCATAGCATCCGCAGATAACCGCCCAGCCGCCCTGTTCCGGGCTACCCGCCTCCTTCGACAGGGAGGGGCGGACCCGTTGCAGGGAAGGACTGAGGAGTTTGGTCAATACCTGTCGGATAAGATTGCTTGGATTCGGAGCGGGTTGTCCTCTGATTTGCAGTGGTCTGAGGAACGGGATACAGGCAGGCTGGCCAGTGTGATCTGGGATGAGTTCGATCCTGTTTCCGAGGATGAAGTGGACAGGACTATGTGGCGGCTGAGTTCCACCACATGTTTGTTGGACCCATGCCCTTCCTGGCTTATGCCGCCAGGGAGGCCACCTGCGGCTGGCTCCAGGCAGTTGTCAATGCTTCATTAAGGGACGGTGTTTTTCCCTCCGCCTTGAAGGAGGCGGTGGTGAGACCCCTCCTGAAGAAGCCTGCCCTGGACCTGACCGTGTTAGATAACTTCCGTCCAGTCTCCAACCTTCACTTTTTGGCAAAGGTTGTTGAGAGTGTGGTGGCTCAGCAGTTTCCACTCTTCCTGGATGAAGTGGACTACCTGGATCTGTATCAATCGGGCTTCCGACCTGGTTTCAGCATGGAGACGGCATTGGTCGCGCTGATGGATGATCTCTGGAGGGCTCGGGACAGGGGCTTTTCCTCTGTCCTGGTCCTATTAGACCTCTCAGCGGCTTTTAATACCATTGACCATGGTATCCTTTTGCGACGCCTCGAAGGGTTGGGAGTGTGGGGCACTGTGCTTCAGTGGTTCGCCTCCTACCTCTCAGGGTGGTCGCAATCGGTATTGGCGGGGGCAGAGGTCACCCCAGGGTGCTCTCGTGTGGGGTCCCTCAGGGTCGTTCTCTCCCCTGCTATTTAACATCTATATGAAGCCGCTGGGTGAGGTCATCCGTGGTTTTGGGGTGAGATTCCACCAGTACGCAGATGACACCCAGCTGTACATCTCCACCCCGAACCAAATCAGTGATGCCCTCTCCCTGATGACCCAGTGCTTGGATGCGGTACGGATTTGGATGAGCGGGAACATGCTTCGACTCAACCCGGCCAAGACTGAGTGGCTGTGCCTACCGGCATCTCGGCCCAGTCTTTACCCATCTTTGGCCATAGGGGGAGCAGTGTTGCCCCCTGTGGATAGGGCACGGAACCTGGGGGTCCTCCTGGATGTGCGGCTCCAGTTGGGGGAGCAGGTGGGGGCCATCGCCAGGGGGGCCTTTGCCCAGCTCCGCCTTGTTCGTCAACTATGCCCATTTCTGGACCGAGATGCCCTGTGCACAGTCACTCATGCCCTTGTCATCTCTAGACTCGACTACTGCAACACTCTCTATTTGGGACTGCCCTTGCATACCATCCAGAGATTGCAGCTGGTGCAGAATGTGGCGGCACGGGTGGTGATGGGAGTTTCCTGATTCTCCCATGTTGCCCCCCTCCTGCGCTGCCTGCATTGGTTGCCGGTTGCACTCCGGGTGAGATTCAAGGTTTTAGTTTTAACATACAAAGTCCTTCATGACATGGGTCCTCAATATTTAAGGGAGCGACTCCTGCCGACATTGAATGCCAACCGCCCTGTGTGAGCACATAGGCAAGGACTCCTTGGGGTCCCGTCGGCAGGCCAATGCCGGCTGGCAGTCCCCCAACGATGAGCCTACTCTGTCGTGGCCCCTGACCTCTGGAACCAACTCCCCTTGGGGCTCCACTTGGCCCCTGACCTCCGCACCTTCCACCATGATTTGAAGACCTGGTTGTTTGACCAATCCGGGCTGTGACCCTTCCTGGGGGGGTGGTTTTATATTTTTAAGTATCGTAAATTTGTTTGTTTGGGCTTGTAAATCTGGTTTAATCTTCTTTTAATTATTTATTGTAGTTGTTTTAGCTGTGAGCCGCCCCGAGTCTTCGGAGATGGGGCGGCATACAAGTCCCAAAAATAAATAAATAAATAAAATAAATATGCCTTTCTCACAATGAGAGGTCACCAGAATACCAGAACTACGCAGATCCAAGCGTAACTGTAAGAGCCCCACCTATTTACAAGAGTATGTTAGATAGATGGGGTTTGAGTATGGACCAAACCTAGTGGGGAGGGGTGTAATGTATGTAGAGTTTAAAATGATTGGTTGTTGAAGTACAGTGTTTGAAATGAGTGGTTGTAAAAAGTGCGGGAATTCCCTGCACTCTGATTGGCTAGCAGCCACGGCAGCCAGCTATAAATAGCTGCCGCGGCTAAGCCATTTGGGTCCGTTCTGAGCTGAAAGTCACAATAAATAAGAGCTGAAGCACTCCGCGTCCTGTCTCTCTATGCAAACGTAACACACCCATCACTGTACTCCTTGATCTCTCAATGACTTTCATCACCATTGGCCATGGCATCTTCTGAGCCAGCTCTGTAGGTTGAGGGTTTGGGACCATTTTGCAATGGTTCTTGTCAGAAAGTGGAACTTTCTGGTGTTGCTATGCAGTTTACAAACTTGTGGGGATTTGGAGGCAAACCAAATCCACCAATCACAGGGTAATACCAGATGCCCTGGACTGGCATCACAGGCCATGCCCCTTGGTATATAAGGGGCAGCCCAACAGGCAATTTACCTCAGGAGGGAGATCAGAGGCCTAAAGGGAGGTCAAAGGCCTAAACAGAGGCCTAAACAAAGGTCAGAAGCCTAAACAGAGATTAGAGGCCTAAACAGAGGTCAGAGGCCTAAACAGTTCTCTGTGGAGATCTATCTGAGGAGAAGTTTCTGAAGAGAAACTTTCTACTGGGATCAACTGTTCTCCTTGCCTGCTCTTGCTGATATTATTCTGTGCTCAGCTTGAGTGTCTCAGAAGCTTGAGGTGGAGGAACGAACCTCTTGCAATAAGAGAAAGGAGACAGAGAGAGGGAAAAGCCTTGAAACAGTTTAAGTTCTTTAAAGAGGTCTAAGTTTCTTTAGGGTTTATCCTTAATCTAAAGGTGAGAAGAAATCCTAACTACATAGGTAGACAGAGAAACCAAGTAAGACCTGAGAGAAAAGAAACTTAAAGAAGGCACTAGAAACTGGTAAAAGTCTTTCTGTAACTTTATTTGAATTAAGCTGCTTGTACAATAAAAGATTTGGTTTGAAGAACAAACTGGGCTCAGCATCTTTGTACAATTTAAATATATAGACAGATTAACAAGATCCTCTAAACAATAAGTCTATCATAGGATTGACTTATAAACATTACATTATTTTTTCAACAGTTCTCTTCCATTCTTGTGGCTGGTTTGCATCAGTGATGACTGGTGGGGAAAGATTGTCCTTTAAGCCCTCCACTTGTATGGTGCTGCAGTGTTCTATTCTCTCTCTCCTCCCTTTCAACATCCACATGAGTTCATCCACTAGTTTAGTGTTTGGTACCCTCAGTACACCAAGCACATAGAAATACATGAAGGGGTGGTTTGTTGTCTTTACTTTACGTGCAAACATATACACTTACAGTACAGAGACAAATCCCCCTAAAGTTCAGCAACTTTGCCTTACAACAGTTCAAAATCAAAATGGCATGCAAGACAGTAGTTAGGTGGAGTCTGAGGATCAGGAGCTTGTGGCAGAATTTGGTCCAGGTTCAATGTGCATGACTCAAAGTACAAAGAATGTGAGTTAATGGTCAGTTTCAACAGAGAGCTACTCCATTTTAATAAAAGCAGCCTCAGTGTATGACATTTAGAAAGACGAGAGTCCCTCTGTGCAAGCAGCCTCGTAGGGCACCTTTGCTCTATTCTTTGCAGCTTACCAAGTTCTTGCATTAGGGAGGAGTCAATTTTGTGCTATCTCCAGAGAGCAATGACATTTTTGTCTACTGCCCAGACCTTACCTCCTTTGACAGCTCTGATGGGAGTTCATCTGATGGGCTCTGGAGCTGGCTGCTCATCCTTGGTCCTCGCCTTTGACTCTGAATCTGAGCTCACCATGATAGCTGATGGCACCCAATTATATATTGTGACTCCAAACCAGCCAAGTGAGGCTGTCAAAGTTCTCTCTAACTGAATCCTACCAAAACTGAATGTAAGTATTTGGATCACCTGGTTGTATATCCTCATTCAAGAATGGTGCACAATTTGAGAGTCTTGTTCAGAGGTGGTATTCAGCAGGTTCTGACCAGCTCTGGAGACCCGGTAGTGGAAATTTTGAGTAGTTCGAAGAACTGGCAAATACCACCATCTATTCTCTGCCTCCCGAGACCCAGCTGATTGGCTGGGTCTTCTTTTGTTGCCCTGCACAGGAGAACAGAGCTGGAAAGCAGGTTAATGGGGTGGGAAGGGAATGGGATTTTGCAGTAACCTTCCCCTGTCATGCCCATCAAGCAATGCCATGCCCACCAAGCCACGCCCACAGAACTGGTAGTAAAAAATTTGAATCCCATCACTGGTCTTGTTGGATATATACCTCCTGCTCAATGGGCAGGGAGTAACTTTTAAAAAAAATACTTTTAAATAAATTTTATTCAACAAAAAAGAATTAAAACACACAAAGGCAAAACAATAGAAATATATATGTACATATATACATTTTACAACCTATTTGAGCATTGGTTATACTCTTCCTCATATAATATAATGTGATCTACCTCATCAAATTATCTTCTTCGTTCTTTTAATAGATAAATTTCTCTATATCATTACTATCAGTTACACATCTAACTCTTCCTTATCTCCTCAGGATATCATATATTACTTTTCCTTTATCCACTTGTACCATATATTCCATATTTCGTAGTATTCACTGTCTTGTTTGTTTTTTAGTATCTTAGTTAAACTGTCCATTTTGGCGCATTCATGAATCTTTTTGATTACAGTGTCATCTGAGGGAGGAGACGACAATTTCCAGTTCTGTGCATAGGCTATTCTAGCCGCAATTATAATATGAAGAATTAGATAGCAATATTTCTTTTCCATTTCTAAATTGATCATACCTAAGAGAAATATTTCAGGGTCTAATTTTAGGTTTTGTTTTGTCATATCTAGTATCCAATTTTTTATTTTTCTCCAATATTTCTTAGCAAATGGACATGTCCACAACATATGAAAGTATGTTCCTTGTGGATGATTACATTTCCAACATTTGGGTGATAAGTTGGTACACATCTTTGCCAATCTGACCGGGGGTAGATGCCAACGATAAGTCATTTTATATAAGTTTTCTTTATATGCTACAGATAAGGTCAATTTGTAATTCATTTGCCAATTATGTTCCCATTTGTCTGTTTCTATAGTATGGGCCATGTTTTTGGCCCATTTTATCATCGTACCCGTAGTTGTTTCTTCTTTTAATTTATGATTCAGGAAATATCTATATATTTTGCTAATTGATTTCTTTTCTTCTCCCAACCATATTTTATCAAATTCTTGAGTAGTCATGTTAAAGCCAAATTGTTGTCTATCTTTTTATAGTGTGTTTGGATTTGTAAAAAGGGGGCAGGGAGTAACTTTGACCAGGAAGGCTTTTGTCCACTTCAAAACTGCAGGCACCACTTCCAAAAATCACTTTCAAACCACTTTCAGAAGTCACTTCCAAAACCACTTCCAAAAATCTTGGTAAGAAAACTACAGCATCTTGTCCAGGTAATTGTCAGGAATCAAGACCACCTCCCTACTCCCCAGCCAAAAAAGTGCACTTCATTCAGGAGAAAGCTCTACTGCCTCCCTATTTATTCATAGCTCTTTTTAAAGGGAGTGTAGCATTGGATGCTGAAGATGCAGACGATTCAAGTTCAAATACTCATATCACTGATTCATTTGTGGCTTTAGGCCAAATAATTTCTTGTCACACTGAGAGAAGCAATTTTATACTACAACTCAACAACCTTTCATGAATGCTGTGGTGGGATAAAGTCAGGTAAGCATCCCATGAATGATGTCTTTTTCAGTTTTGAAAGCTATGAGATTTGGGCATTAACAGAGAAGTAACTACATTTTTGACTGAGATTTATATGAGAAACTGAGGTTTGGGAGTTATTGTTATATGAAGATGGGGGGACAAGATTGATTGGAAATCTAGGGCTGGATAAAGGATTAACATTTTGAATCAGTTTACCTGCAATGAGTATTTTAAAGATTTCGAGATGACATACTTTGTATATAACTTAGTTGAATCATTTAGCAAGATAGATAGATAGATAGATAGATAGATAGATAGATAGATAGATAGATAGATAGATAGATATTATTATACTTTACTTCATGGGTGTACAAGGATGTTTGTGAGATTTTTAAAAAATATTGCAGTAAACAAATGTTGGCCTGACATTTATTAGATCTTTATGATGCCACTTTCCTTCCCAAGTGATACTGTTCTGAACCACTTCCTTTGAGTGTTTTCTTTTGGTTTTCCTTTTCCTTGCACTCACACACCTTCCTGTTCTCACACCTGCATCTTGTGGCACTATGTCAGTACAACAAGATAGACCAGACTAAGAAACAACAGCATATAAATTAGGACTACTTTTATTGGGACAGCTATCATAACAGGATAAAGTTATTTTCTTGGGCTGGGCTCAAGCTCCATTTATCTTATGTGCTTTGCTAGCAGCTCTTTCTCCTGTTCTTCAAGGTCATTCCCTATGCCCTCTATACACTGGGCGCTTGATGAGTGTCCAAGATGTTAGGTAATCTGTACTCTCAGACAAATGTCTGCTTAGCTTTCTCCTTGTGTTGAGATGATTGTTTCCTTTCTGTCATGTCTAAACTGGTAAGCATAACTAGAAGAGCTTAATATATCCTTTGACCTTACATCAACATTTTTATCAGATTCTTTAACATTTTTTTCCAGTAGAGAGCAATGTTGATTATATGGATCTACAACGGTTAAAGTTCTTGGGAAACCACACATCTCCAATGCTGTTTCCTGACCTAATTTTTACACATTAAAACAGCAGATATATTACTTTATGTGGACATGTTTTCTCATTCTATTTGTAGTTAACAGGGCAAGGTTATTCAAATGAGAACACAGTATAAAGGAGTAATATTAATTATATAGCTTTGATTTAAAGCAATTCCTGCTGCAACATAGCTGCCTTTGTGAATGGTCTGGTCTGGTGTTTATGGATTGGATAACTGGGTAATCAAACTGGTATTGTTTAGTCTGACTGGATGTTTCTCTCCATCATCTCTCTAGCAAAGGTTTCAAAGAACTTCTGCCACATGCACTGAACAACAATAACAATTAGAAGCAATTCATCTTGTAGTCCAGTTATCTTATTAGGCTTTAGAGCAGTTCACAGAATCTTTCCATGTCACGGATCCCTTTTAAACTTCTGAGCTGGTTATGATTGTGATGTGTGCTCTTCACTTTCTCTGTAAGGCATCTCATTAGAATGAGATGCCAGCCTGCTATGTAAGAATTCATTTGATCAAGCGTCCCATAACACTATGGGACGCTTGATCAAATAACATGTACAAGATTAAGACTTCCTTTCGCCCTAGGGAGCAAATCTGGTTTATCAAAGGGAATCTTTCTTGCCACACACTCCTCAAAAGTGAGCTTTTTATTTAACCCCATGTGGTCTTTTATAATATTAGATGCCAATTCAGAGAACATTTCAGCAAAACTTTAAGAATACAGATATGAACAACTGTGAAATGCCTCTTTGTAATTAGACAGTGATTGAAACAGCAATGTTTTCCATTAGGATCTGTGAGTTGTAACACTGAAAATTCCTGGTAAAATTTGACTCCTAGGAAATAAATCTATTTTGCTATCAATGTAGAAATCCATTCTTCTGGCAATTTAAGTTAAGCTGAAATCTTACTGAAATACTTGTGTCATAACCCGAACCCTTTTCCTCCTAAATATCATAAATCATACCTCTGAGGGACTAGTGGTTAGAATTGTCTCCAATCTAGGCAGCTAGGTTGTCTGCCTGTGTGAAATAAAGGGTAGGTGGGTAACAAAACAGACCCTATATATGGCTGCCTGTAAACAGTGGAATGTAGATACCCCCAGCAATTTGCTTGACTCCTTCACTTCCTGGTATTCAGGAGCATATTCAAGACTGTTTCAAAGTTGTCTTTGATGTGGTATACATAACTGATTCAGACTGGGTGATTATTGTTTTATATTTATATTGCAGTTAACAGACACCTTCTGAACTCAGTTGATCATCATCATCATCATCATCATCATCATCATCATCATCATCATATCCCTTCATAAATACATAGTTTTAGAAAGCGTTTTCCTTTGCATTCAAGGCCAGTGTTTCTTCAGTTTGAAATCTTGGTTGTGGGAGACCAGTTGGTGTTGTGGCTGGAATGGTTGGAAAATAATGGAGCTCTGCTGAACTCCATGAAAATCAGTCAGTATCTGTGTGCCGGGAGACCCTACGTGGTCAAAGCCACCCTGGAGGGTGGTGAAAGAAGGAGAGATGCTTCGTCAACCATGAGGAAACCGCAATTTCCTTGTTAGGTCTGAAGAAAGCTCTGCAGAATGGCAGCAGGGACGATGGCCAGTTTCTACAGAGCAATAACAGAAAAGAAGCTCCTCCATAAATCTCCAAAATTATTGCCCTAAGAATGCCAATCATTATTTGCTTCATTGGAAAAATCTTCCAGTTGACCAAATCCTGGTCAAGTCCTGAGTATCTTATAGGGATACATTGTTTTACATGAGCTAATCCAATTTGTTAGGAAATGAAAGCCAAGAATCAATATCTGTTACCTTCTCCCCTTGATTTTGCTCAATAAACCCAACTACATATAATCACATCTTCACCCTATCTTGACCAAAGAACATGAAGAAGACTCGCTGCCACTGCTGAGGGTGTTGCTCCAGCCAGAGACTAAACATATTGCTCCAGTGGATGGGCAGCTGCTTGGTAGATGGATTGCTGAAACATGGGAATTGAGACTGGCTGGTTTGAATAATTTGATGAGTATGGTGTCATTGTCCAAAGTCGGGTTTTTTTATTCGGGATGATGAATGATTTTGACTGAATCAATGTGCTGCTTGGAACCATCATCTTTGGTCAAACTGTGTTCCTCAAGTCTCACTTGGATTCGTCTGAATCAAAAGATTCAGACACACAGACAGGGGCTTCTCCGGTGCCGTCGGCAAGTCAATGCCGGCTGGCGGCGCCTCAGGGACGGGCCTATTCTGTGGCGGTTCCCGCCCTATGGAATCAACTACCCCTGGGGCTCCGCCTGGCCCCTGACCTTCGCACCTTCCGCCATGACCTGAAAACCTGGCTATTCAAACAGGCCAGGCCGGGCTGATCTCCTCGGGGGAGGGTTAAATTTTAAATGGTATACTGGGGTTTTAACTTAAATTAGACTTGTGACTATTTAATATTGTTTTAAATTAATTTATTGTTATGTTTTGGTTTTAATTGTGAGCCGCCCCAAGTCTTTGGAGATGGGGCGGCATACATGTCTAAATAATAAATAAATAAATAAATAAATAAATAAAACTAGAAACAGATTTTGATCATACTTATTTTATAATGAGCTGTCAGCCAAAAGCTAGGCCCACTAATATTGCAGCTCATAAGAGCATCTATTATTATTGTATATGATA
Source organism: Naja naja (assembly GCA_009733165.1). Taxonomy (NCBI): domain Eukaryota; kingdom Metazoa; phylum Chordata; class Lepidosauria; order Squamata; family Elapidae; genus Naja; species Naja naja. Next base: position 11,629 of record SOZL01001475.1, read on the forward strand.
TGTCTATCATTAAGTGTTGTACCTTATGATTCTTGACTCTTGACAAATGTATCTTTTCTTTTATGCATACTGAGAGCATTTGCACCAAGACAAATTCCTTGTGTGTCCAATTACACCTGGCCAATAAAGAATTCTATTCTATTCCATTGCCCAGAGTGACTGTATCTTGAAAAAACAGGCACAGTTGCATGTTGGTTTTCAGTAGGCAATGAAAACTTCTACACTCCTGTGTGCACCTACATATCGAAGCATGTGTACATATTCTTTATTAAATTTATTAATATATATAAATATTTCAGCACAATGGTGATGTCCCAAGTAATATAACAATAAATGATTACTTATGATTTATAGCAATGAGCAGCTGAAATAATTCTTTGGTTGTTTATGATGGAGCCACCACAGAAATGTTTTCCAGAAGACAGAGAGACCTGATAGGGGATGGAATGTTTTTGGCAGGTGTAGCCAGCCACAATTTTATCGTCTTCTTGATCATCGATGGGGAAGGCAACTGGATAATGAAACTATTTAGAGAAGATTTCATACTGGGTGAAACAGGAACCAAATATTCAACACTTTTTAGCAGTAGGGATTTCTGAAATCTTTGGTGAACTTTGAAGGGTGCCCATTATGAGATCTTCAACTTATTGATATAAGCCATAAGATGGCCAGTCAGCCAGTTTTATATGAGTGGCTGATATATATTGTATGCATGCATAACCTAGAATGCTATTCCTTTTCTGGGTAAGCAACATTGTGAAAAATGAAAAAAAAAACAGTAGGAAGTTATATGAGGAGGAAAGAAGAGAGGTCAGAAGAGAAGAATGGGAGAAGAACACAGAAAATAATAGAAAAGAAAATCTATCCAAATGTAGATGCATTTACATTCACTATATTTCTCTTAGCTACTAAAACATTCTAATGTCCACCACATTTCTGCACCAGTTTGCCAATGTGTTTTTTGTCTTCAAACTTCCCATTTTTGAGATTTCATAAATGTTGTCTCACCATAAGTCCCTTCATCTTTTTTTTCTGCTCAACCTTCTCACTCCTCCTTCATATATTTGCTTTACCGATTGATCCTTTTTTATTCTCTCCCTATGTCCCAACCAAAAGAAAGTGCTTGTTTTGTACTGGTCACTCCCTTTTTATTCTATCATAGGTATCATTTAAGTTTTCTATTCTTCATTCAACTGTTATGTGTCTCCTAATATACAGTATCAATGGCTCACACACTTACACATTTTCATTTCTTTTAAGAAACATGAACTTCTTGCAAATAGGCCATATATTCATAAAACAAGAGCCTTGGTGGTGCAGGCTGTTAAATGCCTAGCACTTAATTCCAGCTGCCTGCAATCTCGAATCCCACCAGGCTCAAGGTTGACTCAGCCTTCCATCCTCTCGGGGTAGGTAAATTGAGGACCCAAGATTTAGAATTCAGCCCTGAATTGTTATAAAGAGTTCTTAGGTTCACTAGTTTGCTATTCAAATTCTACTTGAAAATCTGCAGAGGTCTCTTTCCAATCTCAAAACGAGACTTCTCAGCACTTGTTCTGAGGAAATGATTGACTTACCAGTTGTTCCCAAGAATGCTACCAGCCAAATGAACTTCAGGTTGCCCTCCTTTGTCAAAGAGGAAGACCACAGGAGTGTCAACCTGCAAAGCATCCCTGACCTGCTCTCAAGTTGCCATAGGCATGGGGGATGGGAAAGCGAACTTCGCAGCTGCATCAAGGAGCTGGAATCTTAGTCAAAACAAGGCACATTCCAATTGATATGCCGAGGTCATCTCCATGGACACCCACAGTGGCCAGAGGGAGTGACTTTTACAACCCACAAAATTGCTTCGATGGGGAATGTGACTGATGACACATATTGGGGGAAGAGGAAAACAGGGTCAGAGGCAAAGCATGAATTAACTGAGGTCAGAGTTGGCTCCACCTGGTCCGTGCTGGCATGAAGCTCCTAATAAATAACTGGATTTCTTTTGAAGCTTGGCTTGAGGCTCATGATTTAATTAGGGCATCTGTCGGAACCCTGACAAGGAGCTGCTGCATATATGCTGCACATATTTATATTGTATCTTTGCTCTGAGGACTCAATCCAAAGAAAAATACACAATGGAAAATACAAACTTCGTTACTTGGAATTCAACCAATAACAGGTGGAGAGGAAAGATGGAATGCACATTAATTTCCTTCTTACGTGATCCATCCAACCATTTAATACTGTCATTCTTAGATCAGTACTGTGGATACTGAATTTATCATCCTAAAGGTTAAATATTCTATCCTTGCAGGTAAGTAAATATGAACTGGAATAATTTTGTGGCAATCTTATCATTATCATTTCAAATGTTCCTGGGTCTCATTGGATGACATTGCTTAATTGACAGAGACCAGAATGTGGGTGAAAAAGTATATTGAACATGGTCATAAAATTCCAGTAAAAAACAGAAACTGGGAATGTTTCTCTCAGCAGAGTCCACAAAACTGATATTAACTTAACAGCTGGTTTTGGTCATATCTCTGCTTAAATGAGTTTTCATTTTACAAATGAAAAACTCAACTATACTGGAACATTTGTGTTTAATTCAGTGTGGAATCAGCTTTCCTGTGTATTGCATCTAATACAAAAGAGAAGAATTACATGTCAGATTTAAAGTCTATTCTTTTAATTCTCTTAATTACTAGAAATGGTATGATGCTATCATCGCAGGACTTTTCAGTGAGGAAACAACAATCTTTGAATCTTCAAAATCCATTCTGAAAGGAAATAACGAAGAGTAGCTGCGCACAGAATAGACAGTCTAACACAGAATGTACTCTGCAGTGTCTGAAAATTGAGATTACAAAAGAAAAGGAGGAAATTGGGGAGAAAGTTACTAATTTCATTCTCATAATGCCTCTCATAATCTGCCATTAACATTGTGAGTGAGTCAGCTCCGTAACTGGAAGAGAGATGAACAGTTCTTCTGGCGTTGAAGGTTCCACCTTCACTTCCTGCTTGGTTAGAGAGGCTCAGAAGCCCTTCCTGCCACAGAGAGTGTTCAGGAGCATCTTCTGGGCCAGTATTCAAGGGCAGATGTCAAGCTGTGACTTTTCTTGCAAAAGGAGAAATGCCGTGGGAAGTGCTTGGTGTGCAGATATGGGCAGGTAGGGATCCCTTTTCTCAGCACTTCTAGGTTTCCAGTGTGACAGTGTGTATTAACTGTCTCTCACCTGGGATGGATCTTGCCCTCCCATCCAGTCTTCATAGGTCTTTGCCACGGGGTCACTGTGACCCAGAAGAAATGCTTCAAAACCAGCCAAGCAGGGACCCAGAGTAGCATCACTTGTGAACATGATGACAGCAGCTATTTGGTCGTCCATTGGTATCAGCAGGAGCTTTATAGTGGACAGACTGGACTACAACTCATCGGCTTATCCATACAAGGAAACAGTCCACAGATGGAAAACAAAATTTACAACATGTATAGACCAGATGTGATCAATGCTTCCCTCAGGATTCCTCCAGATGAGGCTACAAAACTGGCAAAATATTTCTGTGTCATTTCTAAGGCACAGCGAGAGCTCCAGTTTTCATAGCTGCACATGGACTTTTTAGTGCTGCAATCAGCCTCCATCCACGCCACATAGATATATAAGCCAAACCACTTTGGTTGTAAGGATCTGAATCACAGGAATACCTCTTATTAATGCACTATAGAATGTTCAGCAGATACCGATCAATCAGCTGGCTGGAGGAAGAAGCGGCGCGCATACATGCGCAGTGGAGCTGAGCTGGGGAGATGGCTCGCATGCGGCAGAGAGGGCTCTGTGTGCCACTTCGAGACGCTTGCCACAGGTTTGCCATCATGGCTCTAGTGCATACCTCTTATAGTTCCTAGCAGACTTCCATCTAAGTGCTGATTCATCCCAGCTCTTCATAGCTTCTGTCATCATTTCTCTAGTTTTGAATATGATCATTGAAAAGAATTAAAACTCATCTAGTTTAAAGGCCAAGACCTTTCCCTGCCAGTAAAGAAAGATACCAATCACCAGGTTTGTCATTGCACAACTTAGTTTTTATTTTTATTTTTGCAGCTTTAATCTATCTCTTCTCAGTCTGTGAAGTGTTAGTTATGGTTGTGAAAGGGAGCTTTCAGACAGGAAGTGCAGATCAGTTGGAACGGATGGTTTGCTGAATCCAGGAAACGTAGTTGCAAACTTTAACGTAGACACCAGGCTTGCCTTCTAGAGCACATCCGCCCCAAGAGACAACTCCTTGGAGTTCTCCATTGCAGACAACTGGACCACCAGAGTCTACCTGTGAAAGAAGCAGAATATTGAGTAAGGAAATATCATTTGCATTCTGTCAGACTCTGGTAGATGAAGGAAAGGAACAGATTGCAGAAGGTAAAAAGTCTTCCCATGGAATGGATTTCATACTCTTCTATATTAGATATCATAACTGTTTCCAGGATGGGATGAAAATCGAGCAATGCTCCATCTAACTGGTAAGAGCTTCCTAAAAAAGAAGTTACCAACATATAGTTCATAGCCTAATAAGGGCTGGAGGTTTGACGTGATTGATGTTGTTTGTTTATTCATTGAAAGCAGGCAACTGAAGGCCAGACAGGTTGCAAAGCAGCTCCTGAATATAGGGTTTTTCTCCAACTACCCACTTCTCTATTGTATCCTCAGATTTAAACACCAGCCAGCTATGAATTTAATGTATATAGTGGTTACTGTAAAGTATACATATGGTGTACTGAACATCATCTGAAATATACAATACAAAATGGGAAAAAGGAAAAAATTACCTGACAAGAGTCTTTTCCACCTTCCATGTATCCTGCACAAAACATATTGTTGGTGATTTTCCCTGGATAAGCTTTATTGCACTGACTCTGAGAGAGTACAGGGATACTCAGGCACTGTAGAAGGTCTGGAAAGTGTGCTGTGTGAAAGATCAAAGAAACTGTATTCATTTCCAGAAATAGATATTAGATTTTCTCTAGAATGTTTGAACAGCACAATAACAGAAATGAAGCTCCCTTTCTTCCATAAAATTGTTGCCCTAAGGATGCCAATCACCTTTTGCTTCATTGCAAAAATCTTCCAATTGACCACATCCAGGACTTAAGACAAGTTCTGTGTATTTCATTGGGGTGCATTGTTTTACATGGCATGGTCTGATTTATAATGGAGTTTGGCAGGAAATGAAAGCCAGAAATATTTTTATTAGCAATTTACTCTCTGTAATCATTAGCTTTGCTCAATAAACTCAACTGAACATGATCACAGATGACCCTATCTTGCCCAAAGAACATGAAGAAGACTCACTGCCACTGCTGAGGGTGTTGCCCCAGCCAGAGACTAAACATTTTGCTCCAGTGGATGGACAGCTGCTTGGTAGACGCACTGCTGAAATACAGTTGAGACTGGCTGCTTTGGATAATTTGATGAGCATGATGTCATTGTCCAAAGTTCGGAGCTGTATTTGGGGTGACTAATGACTTTGATTGAATTAATGTATTGCTCGGAACCATCGTCTTTGGTCAAACTGTGTTCCCCAAGTCTCACCTGGAGTTGGCTAAATCAAAACAAGAAACAGACATTTTGGTCATATCGATTTTCATCCAACCTATTTTAACATGTAAGTAAAAGCCAGGCCAGCTAATATTGCAGTCACAAGAACATCCTGTTGCTCAGAATGGCTGAATCCAGAAAATGATGGATGCAATTGCATGTTGGCTTCTAGTACTGGGTAGGCAATTAACACCTCTATACATTAGTGTGCACCCATACCTAAATATAGAAGCATGTGTTTATATCCTTTATTAAATTTCCCAATACAAGTAAATATTTCAGCACAATGGGAATGTCCCACATAAAATAACAATAGATGATTTACTTACGATCTATAGCAGTGAGCAGCTGAAACAATCCATTGGCTGTTTATGATGGAGCCACCACAGAAATGGTATCCAGTATTCAGGGAGACCTGATAGGGGACGGAATGTTTTTGGCAGGTGTAGCCACCCACAATTTTATCGTCATCTTCATCATCGATGGGGAAGGCAACTGGATAATGAGAAGATTTCAAAGTGGGTGAAATAGGAACCAAATATTCACCACTTTTTAGCAGTAGGGATTCGCAAAATTTTTGGTATACTTTGAAGGGTCAATAAGATGGGATCTTCATCCCATCAGGTAAGCAGTGTATGGCTAGTCAACCAGCAGGAAGTCACATGAGGAGGGAGGTGGAAGGGAGGAGAGAGGGATGTAGAAATAATGAAAATTATCTAAAAGTAATTCATTTACTCTATCTCTCTGCTGACTTCCACCACAGAGCCCAGAAATGCCACTAAATCTTCATGGCAGTTGAGTTCCTGCCCTTATTTCCTGGCCCATTGGTTTCCACCTCCTCACAAAATGTCGTCTTTTCTCTTTTCTTTTGAGTGATTTCTACTCTTCTATGAAGAGATATTAATGAACTAGAATGCAAGTTTGGGATATTCTTTGGTGTCTGTGGATGTATGCATGCAGCAGATCTCCATGTCCACAGTGATTCTGCAGTTTTCCTCAGAATTGCACTATCCTTGGAAAAGATATATCTGCTTTCAGGAGTTATAGACAGATGCTATGGAATGCAGGAGCCCTTGTAGATTCTGAAGCAGATTTTGCCTTCAGTTTGTTGTTTACTTTCTCCCATAATTTTCCTTGAACATTGAGTAGGACAAGGAGAAGTGAACCCTGAGTCAAGATCCCTTTGAAAAGCTTCCCTCTGTTATTGGACCATTTGTATCACAAGCATATGGAATGGACAATGATTCCATTTTAAAAATGGGTAGAATATTTGAGGGACTGGGGATCCTAAGGTTTGTTTAAGTCTCTTGCCTTAAAAAGCAATTTGCCTCCTCTAAGCATTTCCTGGCTATAACTCTTTCTTGACTTTCTATTTAGTTAGTTTACTTTTATTGTCACACCTCTCATACAACAAAATTAAATGCCATCTTCAGTGAACATTATACATAAAAAGTAAAACAAAACACACAACATTCACATTCTATACAATTGAATTGAAAACCCCTGATATTGCATTAATATTGCATTACACAGTAGAATTAAATATAGTTACTGCTTTTTTTATTTTATTTTTAATTTTAAAAAGTTTATTTACAATTATAAAAACAAAACACACAGACTTACAGTCACAAATAACAAATTGGAGGTTGGAGGAACAGGAGTGGGGCGTTGCCGGGGCCTTTGCCCAGCTCGCCTTGTTGACAACTTAGCCCTTTCCTGGACGGGGCGCCCTGCGCAGTCACTCATGCCCTTGTTACCTCAGACTTGACTACCTGCTCTCTATCTGGGACTGCCCTTGCATACCATCCGGAGACTGCAGCTGGTGCAGAATCGTGGCCTTGGTGGTGATGGGATTACCCAGTTCTCCCTTCGACCCCCCTCCTCGCGTGGCCTGCATTGGTTGCCAGTTGCTCGGGTGGAATTCAAGTTTTTGGTGTTAACATACAAAGTCCTTCATGACATGGGTCCTCAATATTTAAGGGGAGCGTCTTCTTCCAATATCGAATACTGGTCGCCCTGTGTGAGCCCATAGGCAAGGACTCCTCAGGGTCCCCTCGGCGGGTCAGTGCCGACTGGCGATTCCCGGCAGCGAGCCTTTCTGTCGCGGCCCCTGACCTCTGGAACCAACTGCCTTTGGAGCTCCGCCTGGCCCCTGACCTCCGCACCTTTCACCGTGAGCTAAAGACCTGGTTATTTGACCAACCCGGCTGTGACCCCTCTGGGTGAGGATGGTTTTAAGGGTTTTATAGTGCTTATATTTGGACTTATAATTTAATTTAATTGTTTTTTAAGTATTTATTGTCTCATGTTTTAGTTGTAAGCAGCTTGAGTCTTGAGATGGGGTGGCATATAAGTTCAAATAAATAAATAAATAAATAAATAAATAAATATGTAACAGTATAATTAGTTTTCCCCGCTTTTTTGGTTGCAGATCGAATATGCATTTTTCCCACATAAAGTTACATTTGTACATAACCATAACTATTTTCATTTGAAACTTCTTGGTTTGGGTTATTTTAGGGCGTTTTTCTATGTCTTTTCCAAATTGTTACATAACCTGTTGTCTCCTGTTTTCTATGAGTTCTTCTATTTACAATAGTACCTTATTTCCCAATATTCCCTTTCCCTCCATTTTTGCGTTCTACCCAGTTGTACCATCCCATGCCTTGTAGTAATCCGAGTCCTCTTTTTCATTTAATTTAAGTGTTAGTCTCTCCAATTCTACACATTCATATGTTTTCTTTATTCGACTTGTATGGATGGAATTATAGGTTCCTTCCATTTCTGAGCTAAAGAGATTCGAGCAGCTGTTAATAAGTGTGTTATCAGGTATTTGTCCTCTGGGGAATTTTTTTTTATCATTCAAGTAAAAACAGTTCTGGTTTCCACTCCAGCTCACATTTCACCACATCTTCAATCCAATTTTTAATTTCCATCCAGTATTTTCTTATTTGGGGCATGTCCACCACATATGATAGTAAGTGCCAATTTTATTCTGACACTTCCAGCAATTTGGGTTTGCCTGTGAAAATATTTTGCTAGTCTAGCAGGGGCCAAATGCCACCTATACATCATTTTGTACTGGTTTCTTTATATGCCACTGACTTTGTATATGTTAAATTTTTCTCCCATGTATCTTCCCAGTCATTCAAATCCAGATTATATCCTATATTTTTTCCCAAGCTAACATTGATCCTTTTACTAATTGTCCTATTCTTTCTTGTTCTAGTAGTAGGTTATATAATTTAGATATTAGTTTTTCTTCCGTCCCAGAAGTAATTTATCCAGATTTGTATTCTTTGTCTCTATTCCATATTCCTTTATATCTTTATTGTATCTTTTAATTTGTAAATAAGCCCAGTTATCTATTGGTATTCCTTGTGTTTCCAAATCCTGTTTTGTTTTTAGTTTTCCCTCTGTATCCAATATTGGGGAAAGCTCCTGGCCCAGATGGGTTAACAGCAGAATTTTATAAGACATTACAGGAATCAATCAGTACTATAATGCTTGAAGTAATGAATGAGGTTTTGAACAAAAATAAAGTTCCTGATTCATGGAGAGGCATACATTACACTTATACCAAATAAAGATACCAACTTACAACAAATAAAAATTATAGACCAATATCCTGCTAAATGCAGACTATAAAATATTTGCCTCAGTAATGGCAGAAAGACTTAAAAGATATTTGAATAATTTTATACACCCAGATCAAAATGGATTTCTTCATAAGAGAAAATAAAAACAATATGAGGATAATATTGACTACACTGAAATCTGATGAAGCACACCCAGAAAAACAAATGGCTTTGGTTTTTTAGACACACAGAAAGCCTTTGACAATGTCAACTGGCAATTTATGTTGTCAAATTGGAGGAGATGGGCTTTGGAGTTAGATTTATTAAGGCAATTGAGGAGATATATTACAAGCAAACAGCAAGAGTAATGATAAATGGAGACTTGACAGACAATATTAATATCAAAAAGGAAGTAGGCAAGGATGTCGCTGTCACCATTGCTCTTTGTCTTCAATATTTGGAAATATTGAATAGAAACATTAGGAAAAATTAAGAAATAAAGTGAATGAAAATAAAAAGGAGGAGTATAAATTACAAGCATTTGCAGATGATCTGGTCTTTATATTGGAAGAACCATTGGATACAGGCCTTAAGTTGATAGAAAAGATAGAAGAATATGGAGAGGTTGCAGGACTGAAAATAAATAAGGAAAAACTAAGATCCTAGCGAAAGAATATGATAGAAAACAAAAAAACATTAATGGACAGATTAAAGATCCAGATCACAAAAGGCCAATTACTTGGGGATACAAATGACAGCAAGATGTGGAACTAAAGAGGACAACTATGATAGATTGAAACAACAGATTCGACAGACTTGGAAAAATGGAAAAATTTACAATTATCCTTAATAGGGAAATAGACAATTAAAATGAACATACTGCCAAAATACTATACTTATTCCAGATTGTTCAATAAAACTGAAGAAAAAAAAATATTTTGAGGACATAAATATAATGATATTGAAATTTATATGGCAGGGGAAAAAGACAAGAATTAAGCTAAAATTGTTGCAGGAGGCTAGAACGAGAGGCTTTAGACTACAATTGGGAATTATACTATCAGGCAGTAATATTGATGTGGATGAAAGAATGGATAGTATTGAAAATGTTAGACTGTTAACATTGGAAGGTCCTGATTTGCAATTGGGGTGGCATGCGTTTTTATGGTATAAAATAAGCACATACATGATATTTTCGGAGACATTATATCATGATTTATTACAATATGGGAGAAAAAAAAAAAAAATAAAATTATATATGAAAATACCAGTCTGGTTATCGACAATAGAGGCATTTGCGTATCCAAATGTTTTTAAAATGGAACATATTATTAGATATAATGAAATTTTAAATGAAAAGGGTGAACTCAAAACAAAACAAGAATTAGATGAACAAGGGATGAATATGAATTGGTATTCATATTTGCAAATACATTCATGATATGAAAAAAGATAGTAAGATGGATGGGTTTTATAAAGAATTGAATGAACTAGATAAAATTTTAACAGGCACTGAAGAGAGGATGATAAAAAAAATTATCGGTTATTTATTAGGCATGAAATGAGAAGAACAAATGAAAGAAACAATGGTTACATGGGGAAATTTTTTGGATATGGGATAGATTTGGATAAATGGCAGAAACTATGGACAAGAAATTATAAATTAACAATGTCAGTGGCCTATAAAGAGAATTTGTATAAGATGTTTTACAGGTAGCATCTACTCCAGAGAAAGAATAGCAAAGATGTTTAAAGATAAATCAGCAAAATGTTGGAAATGTTATCAGATACTTGGATCATATTACCATATGTGGTGGACATGCATAGAAGCTCAAAGATACTGGACTAAAATACACACATGGTTGGAAAAAATGATAAAACAACATATAGATCTAAAACCAGAGACATTTTATTATTGGGGATTTTGCCTGAAGGTTATAGTAAAGAGATAACATATTTGATTATTAATATATAACACAGCTGGAATTGTATTTGCAAAATTGGAAAAAGTGTGAAAATTCCAACAGAGGAGGAAATGATTAAGAAAATAATGGAATGTCTTGAAATGAGTAGACTAACAATGGCAATTAGAGAACAGGAAGAAAAAGAGTATTATAAGATTTGGGATTTATTTTATGAATGATTAGATAGAAAAGTAAGAAATTGAAATATGAGGTAACAGTAATAATACACTATAATTGATTATTTCTGAATGAGTAAGAGTATGAATATAATGTTGCAAGGATGAAATTTGTTTTGAAAGATAATATAGAACTGAAATTATAATGTCAATGACAATATAAGGGACTATCTAGATCTGTATCAATGGGCTTCCAGCCTGGGCTTACGGAGGCGGCATTGGTCGCTGGTGGATGATCTCTGGAGGCACGGGACAGGGAATTTTCCTCTGTCCTGGTCCTATTAGATCTCTCAGCAGCTTTTGATACCATCGACCATGGTATCCTATTGCGTGCCTCGAGGTTGGGAGTGGGAGGCACTGTTCTGCAGTGGTTCTCCTCCTACCTTTAGGGCATTCAATTGGTGTTGATGGGGGCAGAGGTCGACCCCAGGGCTCTCACTTGTGGGGTCCTCAGGGGTGGGTCCTCTCGCCCTTGTTCAACATCTATATGAAGCAGCTGGGTGAGATCATCCGTGGTTTTTGGTGAGGTATCATCAGTATGCTGATGATACCCAGTTGTATCATCTCACCCCAAACCAAATCATTGATGCCCTCTCCATGATATCCCATTGTCTGGATGTGGTACAGATCTGGATGGGCAGGAACAAGCTACAGCTCAATCTGGCTAAGACTGAGTGGCTGTGCATACAGGCATCTTGGACCAGTCAACAGATTCCATCTTTGGTCATGGGGAAGAGGTGCTGCCCCTGTGGATAGGGCACAAAACCTGGGGGTCCTTCTGGATTCATGGCTCAGTTTGGAGGAGCAGGTGGGGGCCATGACCAGGAGGCCTTTGCCCAGGTTCGGCTGGTTCAGCAGCAGCCCATACCTGGACCGAGATGCTCTACATGGTCACTCATGCACTTGTCGCGTCCCGACTCAACTACACAATGCTCTCTATTTAGGACTGCCCTTGCACACCATCCGGAGGTTGCAACTGGTGCAGAATGCGGCTCTTGTGAGTTGTGATGGAATTTCCTGGTACTCCCATGTTACGGCCCTCCTGTGCAAGCTGCATTGGTTGCTGGTTGCCCTCAGGTGAGGTTCAGGATGTTGGTATTAATATTCAAAGTCCTTCATGGCTTGGGTCTGGGGTATTTGGGGAGGCGTCTCCTGCCGATATCGAATGCTGATCGCCTGTGTGGCGCGCACAGACTGGGACTTCTCGGTGTGCTGTCTGCAAGACAGTGTGGCTGGCAGTGCCCTGGGAGGGGCCTACTCTGTAGCGGCTCCTGCCTTGTGGAACTAAGTACCCTTGGGGCTCCATTTGGCTCCTGATCTCTGCTCTTTCTGCCACGATCTGAAAACTTGGCTGTTTGAGCAGGCCGGGCTGGACTGACCTCTTTGGGGGGGGGGAGTTAAATTGATTTTATTTATTGGGCTTGTTGGGTTTAATTCTTTTTAAAGTATTTATTGTCTGTATTTTAGTTGTGAGTTGCCCGAGTCCTTTCGGAGAGGGGGCGGCATACAAGTCCAAATAAAATTAAAAAATAAATAAAATATAATAATGGGATAACATAATATAAAAGGTTGATTAGAATGGTTTATGAATATAATCAAAGAAGAAATAATAATATTACTATGCGCACAAGATATATGTACCCAACCGACACATTGTAAAATTGAAAGATGGTTTTATTTGTTGTTATGCTGTAAAATAAATTAAAAAAAAAACAAATAGAGTTACTGCTCTGGGATAGAAGCTGTTTTTCAGCCAATTTGTCCTTGTTTTTATTATTCTGTACTGTCTGCCAGATGGTAACAGTTCAAAAAGGGTGCCCAGGATGAGATGATCTTTGAGAATGTTTTGAACTTTCTTAAGGCAGCAGGAGCTATAAAGCTCTTCCAAAGAGGGGAGAGGGCAACCAATGATCTTCTGGGCAATGACATTAACCTCTCTGGAGCACTGTCCTATTTGCCACTGTGCAATTGGCAAACCGTACACAGGTGCAGTAAGTTAAAATACTCTCTATGGTGCAGCGGTAGAAGGTCACCAGCAGTTTTTCATTCAGTTGGTCTTTCCTGAGAAGTCTCAGGTTGTATGGTCTCTGCTGGGCTATTATATCTGGGAATAAATTACCTCAGGCCAGACACTATGGAGTATAATTGGTTGGCTTCAGCTGAAACACCAAGAAAGCAGAAAGAAAATTCCTTGGCTACGTCATTGTTAAAGACATCTGTTTTAAAATTAATAATATTTGTCTAATTTTTAGTCTAGTATTTACAACTTTGGCAACTTTTAAGATTTATGGACTTCAACATCAAAATTCACCAGCTAGCATGCTGGATTGGGAATTCTGGGAGTTGAAATCCATACATGTTATAGTTGCCAAAGTATAAAACACTTCTATAGATTAATTTTGGTGGCTTGGGAGTCCCACCTTTACAAATGCAGACCTAAACTGATAAAAACTCCTTAGGTTCATTAGTTTGCTAGCTCAAGTTCTACTTGAATATATATGAAGAAATTATTCACTTACCAGCTGCTCCCAAGAATGCTACCAGCCAAATGAACTTCATGTTGCCTTCCTTCCTCAGAATAGTAGACTGGAAGAACTGCAGCACATATTTATTTTGTGAGGTGAATATTATCTTTGTTCCAAGGACTTAATCAAATGATAAAATGCATGAGTGGAAAATATAAACTTTGTTACTTGGATCTCAACAATAACAGGTGGAAAGGAAAGGTGGAGTTCACATGAGTTTCCCCTCATTAACAATTTAATATTGCCGTTCTTAGATAAATGTTGGGAAAATACATTAAGATAAAGATTCTATCTTAGCTTCCTTGCTGTAATATTTTTTTCTGTGAAAGTGGTTTTTTTTGTAGAGATGTTATTGCTGTCTGTCATAAGATATACATGTTATGTTTATTTTATGCATAAAAGTATTCCATCTTTTGGAAAAACATTGAGACATGCATTTTTTTATGGTGAGGGTTGTCTCTGGACTTTGAATGGTGTACTGAGCTCAAATAGCCAAAAGTTAATTAGCCCAAGACAAAAACTCAACTCAATTTAATTTAAATAAATGAAGTGGGTTCTGTGAATATGATTACTTTAAGCTTCAACTGACTTGTAAAAACTCAAAATCTACTCTCTAGAACATTCTTATGAACAGATGTTATTAGGCTTCAGGGCATTAGAAAACCCTCAATACTTAAAAATATTCTGTTTAAGAAATCAGAATTCATTTTATCCTTAAGGTTTCCTTTATTTATGCACACATACATATATAGTCTATAGGCCACATGGTCCCAATGACTCTGAATGGTTTATAATTAAAAAGTCAGAAAAGAGTAAGAAATCACAAACAGCCTGAAGGTAAATTTATGCTTAAATAAATCCTCCAAATGATGGGCTGAGCCATCATCTTGCCTAAAGCCCAGGAGAGCCATTAGATCTTTGGTAGGTTCCTGAACGTCACAGGGGTAGAAGGCATGAAGATCTCTGAGGCATTATCTTTTCAAAGCTTCTTGGGTTGTGTTGGATAACACTGCTCAATTCATGGGGACCAGAATGTGGGTGAAACAGTATATTGAGAATATTCATTTAATTTCAATTCATACCAGAAACTGCAAATGTTTCCATCAGCAGTGTGCCAAGAAACTAGGATTAACCAAATTGCTGATTCTGGTCATATCTCTAGTTAAATGAATGTAGCCATTTTACAGAAATGGTATAATACTAACATAGAAGAATTTTTCAATCAGAAAATAATTTTTGAATCTTCAAAATGCTGAAAAGCAACAAGGCGTTAAAAAGTCTGTTGTAACACAGAATATAGTCTGCAAGGTCTAAGAATTGAATACAATAATACAATTCAATTGTACATGAGAGATAGTAGAAAAAATGAAAAGAACGAATTGGCAAATATTTATTTCATTAACTTCAGACTGAATACTTTGTAAGCTGCTGCCAAAGTGTCTCTGAATTGGCTTAGAGTGAAATTTAATTCTCAGTCAGGAAAATTTTATTCTAAACACCCCTGACCATTAGGACTCTTCACTAGAACAGGTCCAAGGTTGTGAGAAAAACAGTAGACTAGGTCTTCTTCAAAGTGGCCTGCCTGTGGGGGTGTTTTATTTTCCACTTGGGAGAATAGGCTCTAGAGATGTCCTGATCTACCTTTATCTCCAACAATCTTGGTGCTGCTACTTTTCTTCTGATATCACATCCATCCTTCAACAGCAGAAAAAAATAGCCAGACAGGCAAAATGGCAGGCCCTGGAAAGTACAGAACATGCTCACAGTTGCAAGAATTAGCCCTTAGGATCTGGGCAGATCCAGTAGAGAGCAATGTTGTAAAAATAGAGATTATATGGATCTACAACGGTTAAAGTTCATGGGAAATCACACATCTCCAATGCTGTTTCTTGACCTAATTTTTACACATTAAAATAGCAGATATATTACTTTATGTGGACATGTTTTCTCATTCTATTCGTAGTTAACAGGGCAAGGTGATTCAAATGAGAACATAGTATGAAGGAGTAAGATTAATTATATAGCTTTGATTTAAAGCAATTCCTGCTGCAACATAGCTGCCTTTGTGAATGGTATGGTCTGGTGTTTATGGATTGGTTAACTGGGTAATCAAACTGGTATTGTTTAGTCTGACTGGATGTTTCTCTCCATCATCTCTCTAGCAAGGTTTTAAAGAACTTCTGCCATATATGCTGAACAACAATAACAATTAGAAGCAGTTCACCTTGTAGTCCAGTTATCTTATTAGGCCTTAGAGCAGTTCACAGAAACTTTCCATGTCACAGATCCCTTTTAAACTTCTGAGCTGGTTATTATTGTGATGTGCTCTTCTTCACTTTCTCTATAAGGCACCTCATTAGAATGAGACGCCAGCCCGCTATGAAAGAATTCATTTGATCAAGTGTC
>SOZL01001475.1:28853-48189 GCA_009733165.1 Naja naja
ATTCTCTAGGAACTTGTAATGGTGAAAAATACCTTTTGTTATTTGAAAAGAGCTATATAAAAGTGATGAAACTGATACTGGAAAATATAACAATAGCACTTAGACTTATATACCACCCAAAGCACTTTATAGCACTCTCTTGGCAATTTACAATGTAAAAGCATTAATTTTACATTGCTGCCAATATTTCATTGACTTTGGAAGGATGGCCCCACCAGGATCAAACTCCAGGTTGTGGGCAGATTTTGCCTACCCTGCACTACTGCACTTTAACCACTGCATACAAGGATTGTAGTGAGTAGCATCAGTTGGGAAGTTGGGATCTTGATGTTGTTGAGATTTAAGGCATACAAACTGCAACAATCTTGACCCAGATAGTTAGGAAAAGCTGCATAAAAGGCAGAAAACCTCATTCCCTTGTGTCAAAACCCAGATGATATGATTTAATTTGGCAACAATTGCACAAGGAAACCATGCTGATCACACAGGACTAGACAATTCAAAATATTGAGTAATTCCCTCATTCCAAAAGTTGCTATGAAATAAAATCTTTAAAATGCAAGTCTGTTCCAGAGATATAGTAGGTTTACAAACAACAGTGGGTTAAACACTCAATGAGAAATAAGGACCATTTAATCTGGTTTGGAAAATCTACACACTCACCCCTCCTCCTACAGCCCAGCCAGCCATTATCTGAGAGCACAGAGAAAAATCAGGATCAGCTCCATAGCAGTCACTAACTCCACTGGGAAGCACTTTCATTGCCACAGGCATATGCTATGATGTGGTGCACTAATGTTATATTCCGAGGTGTTATCTTGGGCTCAAACTGGACAGAAAAAAGACAATGTCAGAGCAAGAAGATATCGGCAAGTGAAAAGCTCTTACAGACTGGGATAATTGTCAATCTCACCAGCAGAGCACCCTGCTTGATTTTCCAGTTACCTTATAGATATGATGTTTTGTCTTGACAATGGGTAAAGGAGAGAAAGGTACAGGCATAGGTGGTCTTCCTCTGGAACAGGATACTGAAAAGGGAAGGCAAGGCATATTGTAAATATCTCAGGCCTGTGTATTCTTACCCTGAAAGAGAATTGTATTGCTCTATGTGGTCACCAGAGCAAAGAGCCAATGAATGAAAGATATCAATCTGCTGGGGACCATTGAAGTCTATGGAATGGGAAGAGTTTTTAATTTTAGATACTTACATCATTTATTTTCAAATCATATTCATGATAGACACTGGGTTGATTCAGTTCCTCTTCAGTTGTCACCAACATCAAGAATAGAGATTTGTGGATTATTTTTCCTTTGAAGAAGTCGATCGTGTCATTTGTGCCAAATGCAACCATGAGGCGTAGTGTGTCACCCTGTGTAGGAACAAATGAAAGTCTCCTCTGTCCTATCATATCCCTAAACATTTAGCTTATTGGCAGCCACAAAGAGATAATTCTTCTTCTTCCTAATCTTCAGTGTCTTGAACCTTGTTTTGTTTCCTATTGCAATTATCTCTTACCAGAGTTATGCAAATCTTAACACAAATCCATACTAATGTTTTTACCAATTTGTATGATTAAATTCTTTTGTGAGCTTTCTTCTCCCAAAACTTTATGTATGATGAATTAGTAAAGAAAATAACATCCACCCTGGTTCAGATGATATACTAACAACATTTAGATATATTGATATTTTGTGGAGATTAATGCAACTGGTCATCAAGCAACGGAACTATTGTGGGTAGAGGATTTGCTGAAGCAGGGTCAGTTTCTGAAACAAACACTTAATGAGTGTCAATTTTAATTCCAAAGGAATCAGATTAAGGCACTCTGGTTTTGTCTAATTTCTAATATTTGCAGCATCCCAAACTTGTAGTAAGAACCAGCTTTGTTTAATAATTCTCTGAAGAATCAGTTTAACTTTTAATTAGTTAGTGAATTAACCAATTCAGCTGAAGGTTCTGCTGATATCCATTGCATATTCAATATTTTTTTTGATCCTTGCAAAGCTTGTTCTAAAGCCCACACTGATTCCTCAATTCTTTCTTTCTTTGTATATCACTTGTTATACCATTTACTTGTTATACCATTATGTATCTCAAGCCCAAGAGATACTTGATATGCATAATGGAATGCTTGCTCGATAATATGAAAATGCAGCTCAGGACATTTAAATGGATGTGGACTATTTTCATCCTTCTTAAATCCATTCATAGAACTTTAGAACTTTCTGCACAAAACATAAACACTTATCACCATTGCACCAGACTCCTTTTCCTAAGAGAAATCTGGGAGAGAACAGCTCTTCACAACTTCAATGAGGTTGGGGTTATTGTCTGTGGAAGACTTCAGGGTCCTTGACCTACCTGGGAAGGAATTATTCTTGCTGCTTTCTACCCACTTCAGTTCTGACAAGGATTATCAGAAGAGAGGATTTTGGGCTAGTATGGAAATAGAGAATTGTCCCAAATTAAACACTAGCACTCAAAGATGGGTGAAGTGGAACAATGCAACTATGAAACTCTGTGTATGTTTGGCTTGGGTGGGATGTGGTCATGTCTCAGATGTTCAGTAGTGGGGACATGGTTTGAGCTCTTTTAGTTGCCCTGCAAGTGGCAAAGAGATGGAGTGAAGATGCATATGGGATGGGACAACTCACCAACTCACCACAGCCAACTTGCCATGGACCAACTTGCCATGGGACAATTTAACAATTTGATTTAATTATTTGAAATATTTTAAAAAGTATTTTAATTTTTGTCATTCACATTTTGTTTTTTCACTCCTTTTGCAGCCTTTCTTTAATGATTCTATTCCACCATTTCTTTGATATTGTCCCAGAGGGAGTTGTCATGTGGTGAGTTGGCCATGGCGCATTCTCCTGCTGTGAGTTGACTGTGGCAAGTTGGCCGTGGCAGGTTGGTGATGGTGAATTGGCTATAGTGAGTTGGCTTTGGTGATTTGTCATAGACCGGTGCCTGTAGACACAATCCATCCATATTCTTTTATATCTCAAAAAACAACTATCTGCATTTACAAGATGGAGTCTCAAAACAGCTGCCTTCCCTCTGCCAATATTTCATTTTAAGTGTGTTTTCAGACTTTGAATGGACATCTAAAGTTTATTATATTGAAATTTTTATTGTATTTTGGTAGCACTGCATAAAACATTTCTATTGTTATTTGTATTATGCTGTAACACTCTTTACCTTTAAGAGTTAACATCTGAATCACAAACAAACCTTGAAAATGCTCCTTGGTTTTAAAAGGAAGGAAAATATTTTAGTTTCTCAAAGTGCAATAAGCGAAGGCAATTCACACTTTGTTGCAGCAAATGCTTATTTCTTTGTGTCTTTGGCCTCCACGTCCTTGCTTGTGCTATTATTTATCATTATACTAGAAACCAGGAGACTCTGAATTCTAGTTCCAACTGAGGCATGAAAGCCGGCTGGATGACTTTGGACCAGTCACTTTCTCTCAACCCAATTTACTTCACAGGATTGAAAAGAGGAGGAAGAAGGAATATTAGGTATGTTTGTTGCTTTGGGGTATTTATGAAGATAATACATGTGGGATGAAAATAAAATAAAGTAAAATAAAATAATAACATAAATAAATAAATAAAAACAGGTCCCATTGTTTTGCTTACAGTGATATCTAGGTCATGTTCATCATGTCGGAGTAGGCAGTCGCCTGAAGGCCATGGTAGTGGACTTCATCCTGGGTCAATGACAGCAGCTCATAATCTTGCCTTTCATCCTCCAGGATGGTATCCTTGTTCACACCCATGCCAATCCTGGGTGAAATAGGAAGAAGTCATAAATATGTTGCCATGGAGAGAGGAAGAGACCATCATTTGGATAAGAGGCCATCCAGTTAAGAGACCCCGTCACCAGGATGAACCTCCCTGGACACCTTGGGCCAATCATTATAGTCATATCTCATTGATCTTGCTGCAGGATTGCTGTAGGTAGGTAGGAGGAAGGTTTATGTATGCGTGAATGGGTATATATGTGAATAATTGAACTAAAATACTGCATCTGGTTATTAAATATGGGATTAAGTTGCTTTGATGTAAATGTGTGTGTATATTTGTATACACACTTTAAAAAACACAACTATGTTGCTAGGCTTAAGAGTAAAAATTAGCTTGTAATTTGAAAAAAAATCACCCTGGAACTCAGGAAAGAATAATTGGCTCTGAAACTTTGTCAGATATTTCACAAGATTTGGTAGTAAAATTAGTAGTTTCTGAGTAGGAAAAAATCCCCAAGACAAAATGAACTATAGACATTTCACTATCTCTTTTAAAGAAAGATGTATTTTTTTCTTCCTTGTTTTGTTGATGTTTTAGGAACATAGCTTTTAAAGCACAAATTATGCCTCAAGAATAATTTTTTCTGTGCCTTCCCACATAAACTGAGCAAGCCCAAACTGCAGAAGCCATCAGAGAGTTATTTATTTATATTTTGCATTTCTGAATCAACCATCTCCCTCAAATATTCTTTTTCTGCTATGTCAGCCAGCAAGAATGAAAATATAATGTGGCCCAAGCAATTCATAAATGATATTGCAGCTATCTTATTGGTCATGTGAAACAATCATCTCTAAATTCATTTGTATCTACAAATTATCTCTCTCCCCTCCTCAATTACGTGCACTGAGCCAAGCCCCTAATGAAATGGCACTCTTGATTTAGTCTTACTGAGAAATAGATGCTGCCATCAGGAAGAACACCGCCAATCACAAAGTCTGCTCCAGGAATCTCCTTATTAACGGTGAAGCCAAAAGCCACCCATCCAGTTGACTGGGCTTGAAACTCAAAACTCATAATGGCAAGTTCATCATCATAGTCCCATCGGAGGTGAGTCTGGTGTCTGGGATCCAGGAAAGTAGAGAAACGCAGTCGGGAAACTGGGGAATGGCTGGAGCAAATGCACAAGGTGGACATGAGGAACAGCAGGCTTTTCATAGATGAATGGTTCATATATGGGGAAGATCGTGCTTTTTTGTTCTCTCTCATATCTTCTGACAGAGCTTTTCCTTCAGTAACCACCTTGTGGGACGGAGAAGACCCTATTTATATGAAAAACTGGGACCAGCTGCCAAAGAGGAAGGACAGCATTTTGGATTCTGAGAGATCAGTTTTCAACCCTGGCATTTGTTTTTCATTTTATGCAATAAAGGCGTGCTTTTTCCCTCAGGAAAGAAAGTTCTTATTATGTTCAGGTTTTTCAAGATGCACATCTTCCAGAAGCATTTAGAATGACATAACCTGTCCTGAATGTGAAAATGAAGTAGAACATTTCTGAAGTGTGTGAACATTTTGACTACCACTAATTTTGTCAGTGTTTTCATCTGAGGAAAGATAGAGGAAAATTCATGAACTATCCAGGCAGCTTTCTATGACTTCCTACTAAGTTCCAATGATACTCGTTGTCCTACATTCTTGTGCATGAACAACAGTTTAAAAAGTACTACAAAACCAAGCAAATATTCCAAAATTGTAATTATTGGTCCATTTAAGTAAACTAGGCCTCTGTAATCAGGTATCCTTATTTCATTTTCCTCTTATTCCATTAAACATTACAGAGATGCCCAATCTTCCCATACTATTAGTGTGGAATATATATTTTTATTTTAAAAAAGATGCATCATCAGCTAAATAGGCTAACCTGTTGGGGAAAAAAAGAGAAAACTATGAAGAGAACACTTAATCTGTGTCTTTAGCAAAGGATTTCAATAATTGGCATCCTTGTATTTATTTTGGATTGTCCCTTTGGCATCCTGACTGTATTTTTTTATGTGAATTTGCCCATGTTCCCTTCTACAATATTTATTTTTTTTATTTGTTAAGAATCTGAGAGCAACTGAGGCAAATCAGTTGGGTCCAGTTAGGCTTTTTAAAAAGAGTGTTCAAATTTTGATGATTTAATTGGCATGTATATGTTGTTTTATTATGTTTGAGAATTATTTATTTATTTATTTATACTTGAACTTGTATGCCGCCCCATCTCCGAAGACTCGGAGCGGCTCACAGCTAAAAACATATACAATAAATATTTAAAAAATAATTAAACAAAGACAAGCCCAAATATAAGACGTAAAAACAATAAACATTAAAACCCTCCCTCCCCAGGGAGGGTCACAGCCAGGTTGGTCAAATAACCAGGTCTTTAGTTCACGGCGGAAGGCGGAGGATCGGGGGCCAGGCGGAGCTCAAAGGCAGTTGATTCCAGAGGTCAGGGGCCGACAGAAAAGGCTTCGTCGTCGAGGGAGTCACCAGCCGCACTGACCAGCCGACGGGACCCGAGGAGTCCTTGCCTATGAGCTCGCACAGGGGGCGGTACTAGATATCGGAAGAAGCTCCCTCAAATATTGAGGACCCATGCCATGTAGGACTTTGAATGTCAAAACTAAAACCTTGAATCTCACCGGGCGCAACCGGCAGCCAGCAGGCAGCGCAGGAGGGGGCAACATGGGAGAACGGGTAACTCCCATCACCACCAGCGCGCGCATTTGCACCAGCTGCAATCTCGGATGGTATGCAAGGGCAGTCCTAAATAGAGCGTTGCAGTAGTTGAGTCTAGAGTGACAAAGGCATGAGTAACTGTGCTTGAGGCATCCTGGTCCAGAAAGGCGGAGTTGTCGAACTAGATGGAGCTGGGCAAAGGCCCCCGCGGCCCCACCTGCTCCTCCAATCGGAGCGTACATCCAGGAGGACCCCCAGATT
The DNA here is from genome assembly GCA_009733165.1 of Naja naja. NCBI lineage: Eukaryota > Metazoa > Chordata > Lepidosauria > Squamata > Elapidae > Naja > Naja naja. Next base: position 35,583 of record SOZL01001475.1, read on the forward strand.
CGCGCCCTATCCACAGGGGCAACACTCTATGGCCAAAGATGGACAATCTAAACTGGGCCGAGATGCCGATCGCAGCCACTCAGTCTTGGCGGGTTGAGTCGGCATGTTCCTACTCATCCAGATCCGTGCCATCCAAACACTGGGACATCAGGGAGGGCATCACTGATCTGGCCTGGGGTGAAATATACAGCTGAGTATCATCAGCGTATTGATGGAATCGCACCCCAAACCACGGATGATCTCACCCAGCTGTTTCATGTAGATGTTAAATGGAGAGGGAAAGGACTGACCCCTCGGGACCCCACAAGAGAGAGCCCTTGGGGTCGACCAAACCCCCTCCACCAACACTGATTGCGACCGCCCTGAGAGGTAGGAGGAGAACCACTGAAGCACAGTGCCCCCCACTCCCAACCCCACAAGGCGGTGCAAAAGGACACCATGGTCGATGGTATCGAAAGCCGAAATATTTGTTATTGCTGTCTTCTATTTCCCCCCCTAATTTCCAGTTTTGTTTAGCACTCATCCTTACTTAGTGTCTGTCTGTCTCTACTTTTTCTCCCTAGAAAAAACTCTTTGAGGTGGGAGAAAAGGTGTCTAGGATAACTCAACATGGTCAAAGATTGTAGCTGGCCAAAAGATACCCAGTAAGCTCAAATGGTCTAGGATAGCCTAGACCCTGGATTTCTCAAGTCCTAGGTCAGCTCCTTAGCCACAAGACCACAGTGATTCTTACATATTCTTTAAAAACATGTATTATCCGTGATGTCCCGTTGTCTGGATGCGGTACGGATCTGGATGGGCAGGAACAAGCTACAGCTCAATCTGGCCGAGACTGAGTGGCTGTGCGTACAGGCATCTCGGACCAGTCAACAGATGCCATCTTTGGTCATGGGGGGAGAGGTGTTGCCCCCTGTGGATAGGGCACGAAACCTGGGAGTCATCCTGGATTCATGGCTCAGTTTGGAGGAGCAGGTGGGGGCCGTGACCAGGGGGGCTTTTGCCCAGGTTCACCAGCTACACCCATACCTGGACCGAGATGCCCTTTGCACGGTCACTCATGCACTTGTCACGTCCCAACTCTACTACTGCAATGCTCTCTATTTAGGACTGCCCTTGCATACCATCCGGAGGTTTCAGCTGGTGCAGAATGCGGCCGCACAGGTTGTGATGGGAGTTTCCCGGTACTCCCATGTTACACCCCTCCTGCGTGAGCTGTATTGGCTGCTGGTTGCTCTCCGGGTGAGATTCAAGGTGTTGGTATTAACATTCAAAGTCCTTTATGGCTTGGGTCCGGGGTATTTGTGGGAGCGTCTCCTGCCGGCATCGAACGCCGATCACCTGTGCGTGCGCACAGATGGGGACTCCTCGGGGGTGCCGTCCTCAAGACAGTGTCGGCTGGTGGTGCCCTGGAAAAGGGCCTACTCTTTAGTGGCTCCCACCTTATGGAACCAACTACCCCTGGAGCTCTGTTTGGCTCCTGGTCTCCACTCTTTCTTCCGCGATCCGAAAACCTGGCTGTTTGAGCAGGCCAGGCTGGACTGACCTCTTAGGGGGGCGTTAAATTGTTTTAAATCGGTTTTATGTATTGGGCTTGTTCAGGTTTAATTCTTTTTTAAAATATTTATTGTTTGTATCTTAGTTGTGAGCCTCCCTGAGTCCTTTCGGAGAGGGGGTGGCATACAAGTCCAATAAAATAAAATAAATAAATAAATATTAAATACAAGTAGATTTATTAGAAGCCTGGACTGATTGTGGCATTATACTGTGACTATACCATAGTAGCTTGAGTTTGTTGATGTTTATTCTGTGTGTAAAGCTAACCAAAGACAAGTAAACTGCACAAACAGTATCAAAGATGGAGTATGAGTTTTCTGCTATCTCATCTATATTGGCCATGGTTTAGCATTGGCAATCTGGACACTGTCATCATTCTTTAATAACCAGCCTGTGTTTTATTCCTTTGGCCTATTATGTTGCTCCACAGTCCTCAGAAGAGACAGTCTCTTTGCTAATTGGCTCACGTTGCTGTTAATGTGTGTGATATTTTTATTGTCAAAGGCATGAAAATGGCAAGATGCATTTTAAAAAGTCACATTGGTTTTAACAGAAAAGACACATACAGATTTTGTCATGGAATCTGCCAGGAACAATATCCTAATGTGCTTCCAGCATGATCTGAAGAACAATTCCTTTATAATCCTAGTGGATGAACACTGCATGCACATATGCACACACACACAAACTCACATTTAAAAAAAAAAACCAAGCACATTCTGAAATGTCAAAATACTACATGTTAGCACAATGTTGGTTCTTTGATGTATCTATTTCCATTTTGTGTAATTCCAGATGAAGGTGCAGATTGATAGTCATGCAAGATGATTCGCCATTCTTCCATCACATGGCATAACCAGAGTTTTGCCATTATGATTGATTGAATATGTGCCATTAAATCATTGTCAAACTCTTAGCAACCACAGCCATTTTTTCCCACGACAATCGTAACCTGGTCTTTCAGGTTGTCCAAGAGTCCACTCTCTTGCCACTGTAACTGAGTCTATCCACCTTGTTGCTGTTCATCATCTTCTCTTTCCTTCCTCCTTTCCCAGAGTTAGAGTCTTCTCTAGGGAGCTAGGCTTCCATTTAATTTATCTGAAACAGGATAATTTGAGCCTGATTATTTAAAATGCTGTTTTGAAAATGACAATGAGTTTGAAGTGGGACTCTGTGTTCTTATTAGAAGAAGTTCCTCATTCAGGTCACTTTCGCTCTACTAGGAACCGCCTGGGTTCTGTCATGATTAGGGAAAGAGGCCCACATACAGCAGTCCCGGCAAAAGAAAGATTCATCACCATGCAAAACTTTCTATTTGGAGGCTGGAACATGTCCAATTTATCAAATCACTTCTTGTTTACATTAAAAATAAAATCCCAAGGACCAATCTTGGAATTGCCAATTGGAACTGGAATTAAAATGGAATAGTTTCCCAGAAAGTTCTGTGCCTACAATGGAACATGTTGCACACGACAAAATAGAATAGAATAGAATAGAATAGAATAGAATAGAATAGAATAGAATAGAATAGAATTCTTTATTGGCCAAATGTGATTGGACACACAAAGCATTTGTCTTGGTGCAAATACTTCAGTATACATAAAAGAAAAGATACATTTGTTAAGAGTCAAGAATCATAACGTACAACACTTAATGATAGTCATAGGATACAATCAGCAATCAAATCATACTAGGAAGCAGCCAATATAAATCGTAAGGATACAAGCGACAGTTACAGTCCTACAATCACAAGTGTGAGGGGATGGGTGATAAGGAGAGATGAGAAGATTAATAGTAATAGTAGTGCAGACTTTGTAATAGTTGAACAGCATTGAGGGAATTATTTGTTTAGCAGAGTGATGGCTTTTGGGAAAAAAACTGTCCTTGTGTCTAGTTGTTCTGGTGTGCAGTGCTCTATAGCGTCGTTTTGAGGGAAGGAGTTGAAACAGTTTATGTCCGGGATGTAAATATTTTCACAGCCCTCTTTTTGACTCATGCAGTATACAGATCCTCAATGGAAGGCAGGTGAGTAGCAATTGTTTTTTCTGCAGTCCTAATTATCCTCTGAAGTCTATTTCTGTCCTGTTGGGTTGCAGAACCAAACCAGACAGTTATAGAGGTGCAGATGATAGCAATTCCTCTGTAGAACTGTATCAGCAACTCCTTGGGCAGTTTGAGCTTTCGGAGTTGGCTCAGAAAGAACTTTCTTTGTTGTGCTTTTTTGATGACACAATTTATTACCTGTTATATTTGTAGGAAGGGAGAAGTTTGCATGTTTTAGGTGTGGATCTGAGTGGTGAAATGAAACACCTAGTTAATGATCAGTCACAAAACACTGATTGGCTGGTAAGTTTTCTATACATAGTTATTGGCCAGAAATACCAAAACTAATTGGCAGGAGGTTTTCTGTATAAATTTACAGATTTTTAAACATGTCCATGTGAATAGTACACTGACATCTGAATAGTTATGAAAATATTCAGAATGGTCTGGATCAATTATCTTGAGAATGGTTGAGAGGGGAATGGTGGATCATGTTAAAGTGTCTCTCAACTTTTCCTAGAGCAGGAGTGTCAAACTCACCTCATCACGATGGTGTCACGTGACCTATCTGGACTTCCCCCCCCCCCTTGCTAAACTGGGTGTGGCCAGTGTGTGATTCATCTAGCCCACGGGCCAGGAGTTTGACAGCCCTGTCCTAGAGTAAAAACAACAAGGTTTGGAGAGAAGGGAGGGGGCTTGATAATGGTACAGGAGTTATTAATTTATATTAATAAATTAGGAAACTGTGTTCCTAGATTACTGCATAAGCACAGAGCAGGATTACCTCAGCTATTTTGGGAGTCATGAGTTTCTTAAAAATGAGATATGTTTACAGCCAATATATAAGTAATGGAATGGAATCACATATTTTATGATGGAATTTGGCCAGTCAGAGGCATTTCATTTGGAGCATTTAATAGAAATATATTTGTATGCTTCAGATTTTCAGATTCATGTAATGCAGTCAGGAAATTAAATAGAAGGTTGAGGGTAAATGAAAGCAGTAAGTATATTCTATTAGATTTTGACTAGGTATGGATAGCATACAGGAGGCTTCTTTATAAATTAGGCAAATAATCTAGAAGCAGCCGAAACCTATTGAAAACTGATTATGTCCTGCCCCTTTCTAGCAGCCCAGTACACTCCCACAGACAGGGCCTCCTTGGGATACGGTCGACCAAACACTGTTGGTTGGCAGTGCCCAGGGGTAGGGCCTTGTCGGTGGGAGCGCCCACCCTTTGGAACCAACTTCCCTTGGGCCTTCGTTTGGTCCCCGATCTCCGCTCCTTCCGCCGTGACCTTAAGACCTGGCTCTTTGAACAGGCCGGTCTGGACTAATTAAGGGGGGGTGCGTTTGTTTATTAAGGGGGTGTAAATTTTAATTGACATTTAATTGTTTAGGCTCGTAATTAGTTTGTTATGTATGTAGGTTTGAATGTTATTGGTTTATTTGAACTGTTCTTGTAAAATGTCAAATGGTATTGGTTTAAATAGTGCGGAAGAAACCCTGCACTCCCATTGGCTGGCAGCTATGGCTGCAGGCTATAAGAGGCAGCCGTAGCCAAGCCAGGACGGGTCTATTCGAGCTGTAGTCACTTAATAAACTCTTTGCTGGAACTCCTCGCGTCTGACTCTTCATGCAAACTTAACACTGGCGACGAGGATGGCATTTCCCTGAAGAGAAGACGACGACAAGCAACAACGAGATGGCTGCGCTGAACACCCCCAGCACCGCTCGATCGGCGGAAGACTGGGAATCGTATGCGGATCGCTTCCACATGTATCTGGAAGGAACGATCTCGCCGCATCCCCGAGACGGAAGAGGGGTCTTTCTCACGCACTGCGTCCGCAGTCTTCAAAATGGCGTTGGCGGGAGCAGCAGAGCTGAAGGTAATGGAATGGCCCGATTTAGAGAAACTTTAAGAGCCCATTACGCCCACAAGTATCGTGCCTCATTAAGAGACACTAATTTTACCGTCGGGATCAAGGGATAGCGAGAATGTTAATGACTTCGGCAAGTTTAAGGGACATTGGGGGTGCTTGTGACTTTACCAACTTAGAAGAGGCCATGCGTGATCGGTTTGTTTTAGGCCTAAAAGATAAGGTCTTACAAAGCAAACTATTAATGAAACCTAAGATCACGCTTTAAAGAGGCCATTGAAGAAGCTGTTTCAGCGGAAGCCACCAAGTCCTCAGCAGCGCCATGAAAAGATTAACAAGGCCTCAAGCCAGGCCTCAAGCCATTCTGATGGGGAAAATCCACAACAGCCCATTGAACAAATAGACTCTGATTCTGATGGCAGTGAGGCAGAGGAGGGGATTTTTAGACTCAGAATGGAGAAGAAAAAAAAAGACTCTGGGAAAACAGGCAAGGATTCTATTGCAGAGGCTGTGGGGGGCACCCCACTGAATGCAAGTTCTTTGACTCCATTTGCCTACGTTGTGAAAAATGGGGTCACATAGCCAGAGTCTGCAAATCATCCAGAACTCCACCTAGTAGGAAAAATTTCCTGATAAAGACTTTAAGCCCAACAATTTCCTTGAAAAGATGGGGCAAAATTTAGAAGCAAATGGCAAGAATGAAACTCACCAAACAATCACTATTGGTCATTCTTCACCCTTAAAAAGCAGAAAAGTACACGTGAAGGTGTTTATTGAAGGAAGGCCTTGCCAAATGGAAGTGGACTCAGGCTCTTATTTATCTATGGTGTCATGGGACACTATCCACAGACTCTTTCCCAAAATTCAGAAGAAGCATTTCCAGAAGCAAGCACTGACTCTTAAAGACTACCAAGGGAACAAGATTCCAGTAGTTGGAGCAAGAGATTTCAACGCAGTTTAAAGGCCACACCAAACGTTTGCCCCTGACCATCGTGGACAAGGATCGCCCAAGTTTGCTGGGACTTGAGTGGTTCAAGCCACTAGGCATCGAGGTGACTGGCATCAATCACGTGAGCAGCTCTGAATGGGAGGAGTCCTTGAAGTCTGAGTTTCCAGAGGTCTTCAGCGAAGGACTGGGCAAGTATATGGGGACCCCTATTGCTTTCAGCCTAGACCCCAAGGTGCCCCCAATTCGTTTAAAGCCCAGGAGGGTCCCATTTGCTTTAAAGGAAAAATTGATGCACAATTAGATAAACTCATTGCTCAAGGGGTTTTAGAGCCTACTGACCACTCCAGATGGGAAACACCCATAGTCACACCAGTCAAGGCTGATGGGTCAGTGAGAATCTGTGGTGACTATAAGGGGACACTTAACCATGCTGCAGCAGAGCGCATACCCAGTACCAGTTGTGCATCATCTGCTCCATTCCCTTGGCAGGGGTACAGTATTTGCCAAACTGGACTTGGCTCAGGCATATCAACAATTAACAGTTGATGATGCCACTGCAGAGGCACAAACAATTGTGACTCATAGAGGTGCCTTCAAATGTAAAGACTACAATTTGGAGTAAGCGTGGCACCTGGCATTTTTCAAAGCCTTATGGAAAGAATGTTGCAAGGACTGCCAGGGGTAGTGCCTTATTTTGATGATGTGTTAATCTCTGCTGAAAATGACACTCAGCTTCAAGAGAGACTCAGAGAAGTCCTTACCAGATTCAGAAAAGCGGTTTAAAAGTCAAGGAAGACAAATGTACACTCAAAACAGACAGAGTTGAGTTCCTGGGGTACATGATTGACAAGCATGGCATCCACCCTACTGATGCCAAGGTTAAAGCAATCAAGGAAGCCCTAAACCTAGATGCAAGACAGATTTGCAAGCCTTCCTTGGACTTATTAACTTTACCACATGTTTCTACCTCACAAAGCATCTATTGCTGAGCCTTTACATCGCCTGCTTGATAAGAAAGCTGTTTGGATCTGGGGGAGGAAGGAACAGTCAGCATTTAACAGTATTAAGAGACTAATCACATCTGATGCTGTGTTGATACAGTTCTCTGAGAATTTGCCTGTTGTTCTGACTTGTGATGCATCCCTTTTGGAGTGGGGGGTTGAGTCACAGGCTTCCCAGTGGAAGGGAAGCCCCAATTGCATTTTACTCTGCACTTTGTCCAAAGCAGAGAGGAATTATAGCCAATTGGACAAGGCTTTAATTGACAAGGAGGCTTTAGCAGTTGTTGCAGCTGTTAAGAAATTTCATGAATATCTGTATGGCAGGTCATTCACCATTGTTACAGATCACAAACCTTTATTAGGCATTGTGGCAGGAGACAAACCTACACCTAATATCCTGTCACCAAGAATGCTGAGGTGGACTGAATTTCTTGCAGCCTATTCCTACAAACTGATTCACAGGCCTGGCAAGGACATTGGACATGCTGATGCACTGAGTTGTTGCCCACTACCTTGCCACAAGGAGGACTTTGAACTTGAAACTCACACCTTTTCCTGGAGACCGTTGCTAAGCTTCCAGTCCATGCTGCTGAGATTGCCAGAGAGACTGCCAAAGATGCTGTGTTGGCACCTGTTATGGGCTGGATTAAGAAAGGTTGGCCTCTTCAGGATCTACCTCACCTTGCCCAACCTTAAGTCCAGGCAAACTGAATTATCTGTATTAAGAGGATGTATTTTGTGGGGTAACAGGGTGGTTATTCCTGCAAAACTGCAAAAGGAGGTTTTGGAAATGTTACATGAGGGTCATCCTGGGATTGTAAGGATGAAAGGTTTGGCCAGGAGTTATGTATGGTGGCCAGGTATTGACAAAATGGTTGAAAACTGGGTAGCCTCTTGTCCCAATTGCCAGGTAGTCAGGCCTGCTCCACCTCACCCCCACACAGGAATGGGAATGTCCTAGGGGCCCATGGTCTAGAATCCACATTGATTTTCACAGGCCCTACAAGAGGCACCACTTTTCTAGTTATAGTAGATGCATATTCCAAATGGCTAGAGGTAATTCCCATGACATCCACTACAACTGAGGCTGTCATCAAGCAGCTCAGAAAATTGTTTGTAACCCATGGGTTACCAGATGTCCTTGTTTCTGACAATGGCCCTCAATTCACATTTAACATTTTTGAATCCTTTCTAGCTCAACAGGGTATCAGACATGCCCTCACTGCCCCTGGCACCCTTCGCCAATGGCGGGCTGAACGCATGGCACGCTTTACCAAAGAAAAGCTTCAGCAGCTGGGTCCTGGGGATATCACTGAGAAGCTTGAAAACTTCTTAGTGTTCAACACAATCTCCTAGCCCATCAACTAACTTGTCCCCAGCAGAGTTGTTGATGGGTAGGAAACTTAGGTCTTCCCTTGACCGCCTTCATCCCACTTATGCACCCAACGCACCACTGGATTCCACTTCCAAAGTTCGTCCTTTAGTGGGAGATTCTGTATATGCTAGGAACCTTATAGGTGAACCTTTGTGGATTCCTGCTGAAATAACTGACATCACTGGCCCTCGTTCTTACAGGGTACAAACAGAGGATGGCTCCTCTCTGAGCAGGCACATTGACCAACTTAGATCCAGGTTCCCTCAGGAACATCGCCCCTGTCTCTCTGGGTCCCTCACCTGATGTCTCTTCTAGGGGAAGGGGGAACAGGAGGAAAATCAACAAACAGGAATCAACCCCACGTGTAACGAGCCATTGCGACAGGAACCATCCCAACCCTGTCACAATGCGAGATCCATCCTTAGAAGTGGAGCCATTGCGACAGGAACCATCCTGAACCCTGTCACAATGCCAAGATTCATCCTTAGAAGTGGAAGACACACCACCACCTGACTTGGGTGGACATTGGAATGAGATGGTTGGGAGGAGGAGACCAGATTCTAACAGTCTAACAGTGTCTCTTTCACAGGAATCCCAACAGGGAAATGTCAGCAGACACATTTCCCTCTCACTGGGTGAGAACGTTAAAAATTCTGAACCATTCAGTTGTCGTAAGAGCCCCACCTATTTAAAGGAATACATTAGATAGGTTGGGGTTTGGTATGGACTGAACCTAGTGGGGTGTTATGTATGTAGGTTTGAATGTTATTGGTTTATTTGAACTGTTCTTGTAAAATGTCAAATGGTATTGGTTTAAATAGGCGGAAGAAACCCTGCACTCCCATTGGCTGGCAGCTACGCTGCAGGCTATAAGAGGCAGCCGTAGCCAAGCCAGGACGGGTCTATTCGAGCTGTAGTCACTTAATAAACTCTTTGCTGGAACTCCTCGCGTCTGACTCTTCATGCAAACTTAACATAGTTTAATTCTTTTTTATTGTAAATTTGTATGGATTTTATATTGTTAGCCGCCCTGAGTCCTTAGGGAGAGAGGGCGGCATACAAGTCTAATAAAATAAATAAAATAAATAAAATATCATAGCTCTTACTCAGTTCAGGAGTAGAAAGTTATTTTTGAATCAGAATGATTGAATTGGAAATGGGAGGTGCTTCTCATGCAATGTTGGAGAGGGAAAAGAGGATTACAAGGTGAGGATGGCTTAAGAAAAGATATAAAGAACTTGGTTTCCAGGAAAGAAGAAACCTTAAAGAAGATTGTGTGTCCCTATTTTAAGGGCATCTGAGATGCCTCCAGGAAGAGGGAGCATGACTTTGTGATAACAAGGAGAGATTAAAGTATACTAAAGACATTAAAAATCAAAAAAAGCACTTGTGGAAAACACAAGACCTGGCACTAAATAGGGTGTGGAAAAAAAGATTGAAACCCAAGACCACATGAGTAACAATGGATGCATTTAGAAGTCATGTACCTGGAGGGAGATGGACATGTGGGCTGATGCAAACAGGGAAGAAATAGTGATTATAAATGACAACTACATTAGTAACTTCATTGTATATATGAGCAAGGTGATAGGAATTGATATTAAGTGAGGTAACGAAGTTGAGGGGAAAATGGAACCAAGAGAAAAATCATTCAGACTAGGTCAAGGGTGTCAAACGATTTCATTGAGGGCCACATCAGGGTTGTGTTTGACTTTGGAGGGCTGGGGTGGGTTATCATACCCAGAAATCCACTGGCAAACATTGTTGTGATTGACGCCATGAGCTGCCTCCCACAAATGATCATACAGATCTGTGAATCATCAAGTCTCTTGTATTTAGTGAACACATTTCATATGGTGTTTATAGGCAAAAAATTCTAGCATTCAGCTCAAAATCCATTTTTCTCCTTCATGTCTTGCTCATCTGTGGCTGTTAGTTACAGGAAGTTTGCTTTCTCCTTCCTCCCACCTTAGCCACATTTGCTGAGCCCTGAAATTGGGCTTTCAAGCACACACCTACATCCAACCATAAAACAGAAGTATGAAACCTGGGGTAGAAAATGACAAAAAGAAGTGGGGAGAGGGCAGACCAGAGGTGGTATTCAGCAGGTTCTGACCAGTTCTGGAGAACCGGTAGTGGAAATTTTGAGTAGTTCAGAGAACTAGCAAATACCACCTCTGATTGGCTCCACCCCCATCTATTCCCTGTCTCCCAAGTCCCAGCTGGGTCTTCTTTTGTTTCACTGCACAAAATAATGGAGCTGGAAAGCAGGTTAGTGGGGTAGGGAGGGAATGGAGATTTTACAGTATCCTTCCTCTGCCATACCCACCAAGCCACGCACACAGAACCAGTAGTAAAATTTTTTGAATCCCACCACTGGGGCAGACTGAGTTGAACTGAAGTTATTGACATTGTCTTCTTCTGTCCAAAGACCAAGCTTCCCCATCAAGCCAAACCAAACCCACACATACTTATACACACTCCCAGACTATTATTCTACCAACCCATGTATCATTTGACAAAACTGCCAGCAGACACTGGGGAAGGGGTGGTGGGTGGGAGGGCAGATGCCTCTGTAGAAACCTAGTGTCCAATGTCTCTGGCAGCCCATGCCCAAAGACCAGGCAATTGAAGGGGAAGGAGCATGTCCATAGCAGCTTCAAATGCCAGTAGAAATTGAGCACATCCCACTCCCTATTCATGTCTCAGTACCTCATCAAGCAAGCATAGTAGCTCAAGCCCATGATCAAAGTTTTATCAGGAGAAGAGCAGGGAAAACACAGCTTTAATACTGGAACAGTTAAAAGGAATTTAAGCGGCCTGTTGTGTGAGATAGACTAAATTGTTATGTCATGAGGACTTGTCCTTCAAGACCAGTTGTTGGGAGGTCTGAGTCCTTAGTATGAGGAGAGCTTCAGGAGTCAAGCAAAAGGGTCATTATTAATTGGTTATGCATCTGGTCCAGTGAAATTTACTATCGGGGGGCCATATGGCATCTACCTGCCACTTTGCTGTTAGTGATGAGGAACTAGTCCCAATTAGAAGGATAAACAAGAAAAGGAGAAGGGAACAATTCTAAACTAGCACCACAAACATAAAGAGCTAAGTGTTCAAAACACAATACTTGGATGGGCAAATCCACCTGTTTTATTTCCTCTTTTATTCAAATTCATTATGTTATATGCTGGAATTTGTTGACAAAAGTTAATCTAGTTCAAACTAAATGTATTTATTTGTTCATATTTCGTATTTCTAAGCCACCCTTCTCAAAGAAGGGCTCTGGGTGATTTACAATATAATATAACTGATAAATAAAACAATATATAAAATTAGCATTATAAATTCATCGTTAAATTAGGGTTAAAAATTTCAAAATTGCAGAATGACAATTAAATATAATAGGGGGAGGGTAATTCTAAAATGGCCATTTAGCTGATTATTACAGGTGTGGGAGCTTTCAAGGGACCAGCCAGCCCCATGGTTGTGAGATCCATTATGCCACCCCTGCAAAACTGCAGAGCCAAATTTTGTTGCTTTCACAGAAGGCCAAGAGATTGGGGTCTTTCCACACCTCTTGGGCAAGATGTTCCACAAAACAGGGGCAGTGGCAGAGGAGGCTATCTTCTTAGACCCTGCCAGTAGGAATTCTTTGACTGAGGGGCTGTAGCATACTTTTCCTGCTTGATTGGGTGAGATGAAATTCTACCTCATAACTTCTGAATGTAAGCATAACAAGGCCAAGCCAGATCAATTGAAAATGGATCCCAGAGAAATCTCTGAAATCTGAGTCATGACTAATCTATA
>SOZL01001476.1:0-23084 GCA_009733165.1 Naja naja
GGCACAAAGCCGAAGACACCAGCCTGAAGATGGCGAGTGGGATCTCGTTGAAACGTCGCCAAGGTATTCGATCTTACATGGGACAAGACCCGAATACACCAAGACCTACATACCTTTACCCGTGAAAATCTACGAAAACATATATACATATATACATATATACATATACATATATAAATATATATATATACACTAGTATTTAGGTTTCTTCGGGTATTTTCCCATGTCTTAATAGTTGTGCTTTTAAAGTTACAGCGACATTTCGGCAGAATCTCACCTGCCATCTTCAGGCTTGTGTATTCGGTTCTTTTTAATCGTGTGTCTCAGGCTTGGCTATTTTTTTGTCTGTTTTGAAGGCAGTCTTGATGTGATGCCTGCGTAGAATCTTGCTGACCTCTTATTTAGGGCAGGACAGCTGTTCCATAGGTCTGCTCATCTTTTGGGTCTCTATTGTGATTCAGTGTGTTTTTGTGGATTAGGCTCGTGATTTTGTTTTTGTGGAAGCTGTTAGCTATCAGTGTTTTGCTTAGGGTGCATAGTTCAGCTTTTATGTGCGCCTTGTCTGCCAGGCGTTTGGTTCTGGTGATTATTGTTTTGGCCACAGAGTTTATTTGTGCTGGGTGGTGGTGGGATTGAGCGTTTAGGTAGCGGTTGGTGTGTGTTTTCTTCTGCTATATGGTGTGTCCTAGTGTGCCATCTATTTTTTGTAGATTAGTACATCTAGGAATGGTAGTTGCTTGTTTGTTTCTGTTTCTATGGTGAATTTGATTTTGGGGTGTGTGGTGTTTAGTTGTGTTAGGAAATTGTTCAAGTTTTCTTTTCCATGGGGCCAAATAACAAATGTGTCATCGATGTATCTTAGCCATAGTTTGGGTTTGTGGGTGGCATTTGCCAGGGCTCTGGATTCGAATTCTTCCATGAACAGATTTGCAATAACGGGTGACAGTGGTGATCCCATGGAGGCTCCTTCAATTTGCTTGTATCTTTGTCCTTTGTATATGAAATATGTGTTGGTTAAGCAGTGTTCTGTTAGTTCCATGAGGTGCTTGGGTGGTTGGTATTTGTTTTTGATAATTTCTAGGGTTTCTTTTACCGGGACTTGGGTGAATAGTGAGACCACATCGAAACTCACTAGCAGATCTCTTTGTTCCACGTGTATCATAACCAGCAACATTAACAAAGAGATCCAACAGAAGATCATCCCAAGAGAAAAATCTTCCAGATGCCCCAAACTATATGTCCTCCCCAAAACCAATAGAAACCAACAAACCTTTAGAAAAATAAGTACCCATCTTGAAGAACACAAGAATGCAGTGAAAAGCTGGAACACACTTCCTCACTAGTCCAACCTATGAAAGCCACAGCCCATAGCATCGACTTCAATGGCACCCAAACCATAGCTACTATAGAAAAGCCCAGCCACAGAATCATCAGAGAAGCCATAGAAATTGATAAAAGACCCAATAGTATGAATAGAAGAGATGACTCCCCAGACTATCAATCATCTGGAAGCCTGCACTCACAAACAAAGGATCTCTATACCACAATACAAACTAACACCTGGACACAAACAAGCCCCCAATACCTCCAACCCAAACACGCCCCAATACACAAAACACAATGTTGCCAGCAAATCAAGAACACAGCAACTCGAGCACGAATGAACACAGACCTAGACTAAGGTGACCAGATTTTAACATTGGTAAAGCGGGACACCATTGGACGGGGGTTCTTGATTAAAAATTTGCATGTAAAAATTTGCATTAATTTGCATTAATTTGCATTAATTATAAAAATTAACAAAATAATATGAAACTCATATCCTGGCGAAATAGCCACATGGCCTTGGGGGAGGGGAAGGTGGAGCCATGGGATCCTTAGGGAAACCCAAAAGTGGGAAGGCAAAGGGAAAGGAGCAGCAATGAAGCCACGGAGACCCCAGATCTTCCTCCTGTCCCCCTTCCCATCACTGGAAATACCTGCCTCCCCTCCCAGAGTTCAGCCGTCTGAGCAGAATCCGCCTTGAACCCAGGACTCAGAAGGGCTCCCCCTCACTTCTCAGAGAATTTCACGGGGATTATCCCAAGATTGCTTCATTTCAGCAACCCAGTTAGGGCCCTGAAACCATCATTGACGGACGCTTTCCATTGGACCAGATTTCCTCTGAATCTCACCCTTCACTCTCCCAAAAAGCTGCTCTGAAACCTGTCCTCCTCTGGGGCTGATCCTGCACTTTGTCAGGTAGAAATGCCCCTCAGCCAGCTTGGGAGGGGATTGTGATCCTGGCTACTCAACTCTTTCCATGATCAGGGACTCTCAACGGAAAGGCCTAAATCAGAGTTAGTTCCTCAGACTCAGCCATTTGGACTTCAATTCCCAGAATTCAGCAGCTTAGAACTAAGGAGAAATTTCCTGGCAGTTGGAACAATTAATCAGTGAAACAACTCGCCTCTAGAAGCTGTGAATGCTCCAACACTGGAAGTTTTAAAAGATGTTGGATAACCATTTGTCTGAAGTGTAGGGTTTCCTGCCTAAGCAGAGGGTTGGACTAGAAGACCTCCAAGGTCCCTTCCAACTCTGTTATTCTATTCTATTCTATTCTATTCTATTCTATTCTATTCTATTCTATTCCCTCACCCTATAGAAACCCAGGGGCCTCTCCACCCTGCCCCACTGGGGATGATTGGGAGTTCCTGCTGAAAACTCCCATATTGGGGGGCTAGCTGGGGTCCTCTCCCAAACTCATCCTCTGTGGGGAGGGTCCTGTCACCTTTAAGGCCCCTCTGGTGAACCAAAGATTAAACACAGAAAATTATTTCAGGTTCCATCATGCAAACTCCTGACTGAGGATCATCAGAGTTTTCCAGCCCTTCCCTGGAGGACCGGCTCAATTCACAAGACATAAAACTTTACTAACAACGAGGGGAAAAAATCACATTAAGTCACTGTTTAGTTTTAAATTGGTTAAAAGAATCAAAAGAAAAGAAAATGAATAAAATGCTGCTGGGAAATCAATTAACCAGGAAAATCCTCAAGGCCCTTTTTGGTCTCCATTCTGAAAGCTCTTCAGATCAGAAATTCTTCCAGGGCACCAAAGATTTTAAAGATCATTTTCACGATCGTTCATGGGATTTATTTGGGCAGAACCTGGGTCTGCATACAAAAGGGCAGGACCTCCAAAGCCCAGAGACATAAATACAGGTAGTCCTCGACTTATGACCATAATTGAGCCCGTATTGTTTGTTGCTATGTGAGACATTTGTTGAGTGAGTTTTTTGCTCCATTTTACAAATGTTCTTCCCTCAGTTGTTAAATGATTCATTGCAGTTGTTAAATGAATAACTTGGTTGTCAAGTGAATCTGGCTTCTCCATGGACTTTGCTTGTCAGAACGCTGCAAAAGGGGCTCACGTGATAGAGGCTGCGACCGTCATAAATATGAACCAGTTGCCCAGCATCCAAATCTCGGTCACGTGACAATGAGGATGCTAAAATGGTCATAAGTGTGAAAAATGGTCATGCTGTCACTTTTTTCAATGACATTGCAACTTTGGTCACTAAATGAACTGTTGTAAGTCGAGGACTACCTGTAGTCCCACTGCCCATTCCCTCCAGTCCGGCCTCCCAGTCCTTCCCAGTCCAAGGCAAAGGCCTGGGCCTCCTTCTTCCTGCTCCTCCCCACAATCCCAGGGGCTTCTCAGAGCTTTTGGGCGGGATCCCCAGATCCAGTTCCTGCTCTGGGAGATTTCAGAATCCAAAAGGGATCAGAGCTTTTCCCCAACAGAAGAAGGGGGGATCGGACTCTCCGTGATCCAGAACTGGCTTCTTTCCCTTGTGGGGCTGAGCAGTGAGGATGAAGTCCGAAGTCTGCGGAGAGGAGAAATGTGTGAATGTAACGCACGTTGGGCCTCCTCACAGTCACGAATCCTCCTCAAGCCAGAAATGACACGTGTGACTACAACACAGGTTTGGCATCCTCACAATGGTGAATGTGCCATTGTCAGGAAAGGCTGGTGATAGGCTGATCTCCTGGGGAGGGGGTTTAAATTTTAAATGGTATTCTGGGGTCTTAACTTAAATTAGACTTGTTACTGTTTAATACTATTTTAAATTAATTTATTGTTGTGTTTTGGTTTTAATTGTGAGCAGAGTCCTCGGAGATGGGGTGGCATACAAGTCTAAATAATAACTAACTAACTAACTAACTAACTAACTAACTAACTAACTAACTAAATACACATACACATACACATACACATACAAATACACATACAAATACACATACACATACAAATACACATACAAATACACATAGTGGCTCAGGCTGTTAAATGCCTGCTCTTAAGATCCAGCTGTCTACAATTACTGTAGGCTCGAATCCCACCAGGCTCAAGGTTGACTCAGCCTTCCATCCTCTCTAGGTAGGTAAATTGAGGACCCAAGATTGTTGGGGGCAATTAGCTGACTTTGTAAAAATGCCGCTTAGTAATAAGCAGGCATATACAATGGAATGAAGGCTATTGCTGAGCGCATTGGGTTGTGCTCCAAAATTGTAAGCAGCCCTGAGTCTTCGGAGAAGGGCGGCATATAAATGCAATTTAAAAAAATACACATACACATACAAATACACATACAAAACACGTACACATACACATACACATACAAATACATATACACATACAAATACAAACACACATACAAATACAAATACACGCATACAAATACAAATACACATACACATACAATTACAAATACTCATACAAATACACATACACATACACACACAGATACAGATACACATACACATACAAATATAAATATAAAGGAAGAGCGCCTTATAACGGCAGGAGGTAAGGACATTAATATCTGGACCCGTACCAATCGGGCTTCAGGTCCGGTACAGCACGGAGACGGCATTGGTCGGCTGATAGATGATCTCTGGAGGGCACAGGACAGGGGTCATTCCTCTGTCCTGGTCCTGTTAGATCTCTCGGCAGCTTTGATACCATCGCCCATTGTATCCTACTCCAGCACCTCAAGGGGTTGGGAGTGGGGGCACCGCTTGCGGTGGTTCTCCTCCTACCTCCCGGCCAGACACAGATGGTGTTGGCAGGGGGGCAGAGATCGACTCCAAGGCCCCTCCTTTGTGGGGTGCCTCAGGGCTCGGCACTCTTGCGCCTCCCGTTCAACATCGCTTTGAAGCTGCTGGGCGAGATCATCCATGGTTTTGGGGTGAGGTAGCATCCGTATGCCGGCGATAGCCAGCTTTTCATGTCCACCCGAACCAACCCGGTGACGCCTCGAGGTGACGTCCGGGTGCCCGGAGACAGTGTGGGTCTGGATGGGGAGGAACAGGCTCTGGCTCAACCCGGCGAAGACCGAGTGGCTGTATGTACCGGCATCTCAAATCGTCCAGGAGATTCCATCTTTGGCTATGGGCGGAGAGGTGCTGCCCCCATCGATAAGGGTGCGTGCAACTTGGGCGTCCTCCTGGATGCACGGCTCAGTTTGGAGGAGGTTGGAGCCGTGGCGGGGCCCAGCTTTGCCTGGTGCGCCAGTTGCGGCCCCTACCTGGACCGAGATGCCCTACGGACAGTCGCCATGCGCCGTGGTCTCCCGTCTGGACTACTGCAATGCTCTGTACATGGGGCTGCCTTTGAGGACCACCCGGAGGCTTCCACTGGTCCAGAATGCTGTGGCACAGGTTGTGACAGGAGTGTCCCGATACTCCCATGTTACACCCTCCTGCATGAGCCACACTGGTGACGGTTGCCCTCGGGTGAGATTAAAGGTGCTGGGGTTGACCTATAAAGCCCTTCATGACTTAGGAACTGGGGTATCAACGGAGACCCTGCTGCCAGCGGCATCCCATCGTCCTGTCGCTCTCACAGACAGGGCCCCTCAGTGCCGTCGGCTAGACAACGTCGGCCATCAACCTCTAGGTGTAGGGCCTTCTCGGTGGGAGCGCCGCCCTCTGAAACCAACTCCCCTGGAGCTTTGGGTGGGCCCCGACCTCCGCTCTTCCGCTGGGGCCTAAAAGCATGGCTGTGCCAACTCACTGACCTGGACTGAGTGGGGTGTGTGTGGGGGGGGAGTTTTAATGACTGCTTTGAGTGCTTGAGACTGTAATTGGGTTTCTTATTGGATTTAATATCTTTTTAATGGTTATATTTGCATTGTTTTTATTGCACGCCACCCCGAGTCCTTAGGGAGATGGGGCAGCTTAGAGAGCCAATAAATAAATAAGTAAGTAAGTAAGTAAGTAAGTAAGTAAATCAGTCAGTCAGTCAGTCAGTAAGTAAGTAAATAAATCAATGAATCAATAAGTAAGTAAATCAATAAATCAATAAATCAATAAGTAAGTAAATCAATCAATCAATCAATCAATCAATCAATAAATAAGTAAGCAAGTAAGTAAATCAATCAATCAATCAATCAATAAGTCAGTATAAGTAAATCAATCAATCAGTCAGTCAGTCAGTAAGTAAATCAATAAATCAATCAATAAGTAAATCAATCAATAAATAAATAAGTAAATAAATCAATAAATCAATAAATGAACAAAATAAATAAGTAAATAAACAAATCAGTCGATCAGTCAGTCAGTCAGTCAGTCAGTAATTAAGTAAGTAAATAAATCAATAAATCAATAAGTAAGTATAAGTAAATCAATCAATCAGTCAGACAGTCAGTAAGTAAATAAATCAATAAATCAATAAATGAATAAATAAGTAAGTAAATAAATAAATAAATCACAGTCGATCAGTCAGTCAGTCAGTCAGTCAGTAATTAAGTAAGTAAGTAAATCAATAAATCAATAAGTAAGCAAATCAATCAATCAATCAGTCAGACAGTTAGTCAGTCAGTAAGTAAATCAATAAATGAATAAATAAGTAAGTAAATAAATAAATCAATAAATGAATAAATAAATAAGTAAGTAAGTAAGTAAGTAAGTAAAAGTAAGTAAGTATAAATAATCACGATCAGGGCACCATTACAGAATTTCAGGATCAAAGGGTGAGAAGGGACCTCCAAGGTCATCTATTACAACCCCCCCTTCCTTCCTTCCTTCCTTCCTTCCTTCCTTCCTTCCTTCCTTCCTTCCTTCCTTCCTTCCTTCCTTCCTTCCTTCTCCCTCTCCTTCCTTCCCTCCCTCCCTCCTCCTTCCTTCCTTTCTTTTTTCTATTCCTTCTTCCCCCCTTACCGAATCACAGTGGGAAGGCGCCTTGGAGGTCATCTAGTCTGACCCTCTTCTCAGGCAGAGACTCTTACGGAATCAGAGTGAGAGGAGACTTCTGAGGTCATCTAGTCTGACCCCCTATTCAAGCAGGAGACCTTGACAGAATCAGAGTGGGAAGGGACTTCGGAGGTCATCTAGTCTGACCCCCTTCTCAAGCAGGAGACCTTGACAGAATCAGAGTGGGAAGGGATTTGAGGAGGTCATCTAGTCTGACCCCCTTCTCAAGCAGGAGACCTTGACAGAATCAGAGTGGGAAGGCACCTCAGAGGTCTTCTAGTCAGACCCTCTGCTCAAAGAGGAGAATCTCACAGAATCACAGTCAGGAGAGAGAGCTGGAAGGGACCCCGGAGGTCATCTAGTCTGACCCCATTCTCAAGCAGGAGACCTTGACAGAATCAGAGTGGGAAGGTACCTCAGGGTCATCTAGTCTGACCCCCTTCTCAAGCAGGAGACCTTGACAGAATCAGAGTGGGAAGGGACTTCGGAGGTCATCTAGTCTGACCCCTTCTGAGCAGGAGACCTTGACAGAATCAGAGTGGGAAGGCACTCAGAGGGTCTTCTAGTCTGACCCCCTGCTCAAAGAGGAGACTCTCACAGAATCACAGGAGGAGAGAGCTGGAAGGGATCCCGGAGGTCATCTAGTCTGACCCCTTTTCAAGCAGGAGACCTTGACAGAATCAGAGTGGGAGGACCTGGAGGTCATCTAGTCTGACCCTTCTGATGCAGGAGACCTTGACAGAATCAGAGTGGAAGGGACCGTGGAGGTCATCTAGTCTGACCCCCTTCTCAAGCAGGAGACCTTGACAGAATCAGAGTGGGAAGGCACCTTGGAGGTCATCTAGTCTGACCCTCTTCTCAGGCAGAGACTCTTACCGAATCAGAGTGGGAAGGGATTTGGGAGGTCATCTAGTCTGACCCCTTCTGAAGCAGGAGACCTTGACAGAATCAGAGTGGGAAGGTACCTTGGAGGTCATCTAGTCTGACCCCTTCTCAGGCAGAGACCCTTACCAGAATCAGGTGGAAGGCACCTCAGAGGTCATCTAGTCAGACCCCTGCTCAAAGAGGAGACTCTCACAGAATCACAGTCAGGGAAGAGCTGGAAGGAGCCGGAGGTCATCTAGTCTGACCCCTTTCAAGCAGAGACCTTGACAGAATCAGAGTGGGAAGGTATTGGAGGTCATCTAGTCTGACCCTTCCACAGCAGGGGACCTTGACAGAATCAGAGTGGGAAGGGACTTTGGAGGTCATCTAGTCTGACCCCTATTCAAGCAGGAGACCCTTACCAGAATCAGAGTGGGAAGGCACCTCAGAGGTCTTCTAGTCAGACCCCTGCTCAAGAGAGGAGACTCTCACAGAATCACAGTCAGGAAAGAGCTGGAAAGGACCCTGGAGGTCATCTAGTCTGACCCCTTCTCAAGCAGGAGACCTTGACAGAATCAGAGTGGGGAGAAACTGCAGGTGGAGGTCATCTAGTCTGACCCCTTCTCAAGCAGGAGACCTTGACAGAATCAGAGTGGGAAGGCACCTTGGAGGTCATCTAGTCTGACCCCTTCTGATGCAGGAGACCTTGACAGAATCAGAGTGGGAAGGGACTTCGGAGGTCATCTAGTGACCCTCTTCAAGCAGGAGACCCTTACAGAATCAGAGTGGGAGAGCACCTCAGAGCTTCTAGTCTGACCCCCTGCTCAAAGAGGAGACTCTCACAGAATCACAGTCAGGGAGAGCTGGAAGGGACCCGGAGGTCATCTAGTCTGACCCTTCTCAAGCAGGAGACCTTGACAGAATCAGAGTGAGGGCACCTTGGAGGTCATCTAGTCACCCCCTGATGCAGGAGACCTTGACAGAATCAGAGTGGGAAGGCACCTTGGGAGTCATCTAGTCTGACCCCTTCTCAGGCAGGAACTCTTACAGAATCAGAGTGGGAAGGGACTTGGAGGTCATCTAGTCTGACCCCTTCTGATGAAAGGCCTTGACAGGTCTCAGAGTGGGAAAGGGACTTGGGAGGTCATCTAGTCTGACCCCTATTCAAGCAGGAGACCCTTACAGAATCAGAGTGGGAGAGAGCACCTCAGAGGTCATCTAGTCTGACCCCTCAAAGGGAGACTCTCACAGAATCACAGTGGGGAGGCTGGAAGGGACCCAGGAGGTCATCTAGTCTGACCCTCTTCTCAAGCAGGAGACCCTCACAGAATCAGAGTGGGAAGGTACCGTGGAGGTCATCTAGTCTGACCCTTCTCAAGCAGGAGACCTTGACAGAATCAGAGTGGGAAGGTACCTTGGAGGTCATCTAGTCTGACCCCTTCTGATGCAGGAGACCTTGACAGAATCAGAGTGGGAAGGCACCTTGGAGGTCATCTAGTCTGACCCCTTCTCAAGCAGGAGACCTTGACAGAATCAGAGTGGGAAGGCACCTTGGAGGTCATCTAGTCTGACCCCTTCTCAGGCAGGAGACCTTGACAAATCAGAGTGGGAAGGCACCTCAGAGGGCATCTAGTCTGACCCCCTGCTCAAAGCAGACTCTCACAGAATCACAGTGGGAGGCTGGAAGGGACCTCGGAGGGCATCTAGTCTGACCCCCTTTTCAAGCAGGAGACCTTGACAGAATCAGAGTGGGAAGGGACCTGGAGGTCATCTAGTCTGACCCCCTTCTGATGCAGGAGACCTTGACAGAATCAGAGTGGGAAGGCACCTTGGAGGTCATCTAGTCTGCCCCTCCTCTCAGGCAGAACTCTTACAGAATCAGAGTGGGAAGGGGTTTGGGAGGTCATCTAGTCTGACCCCTTCTCAAGCAGGAGACCTTGACAGAATCAGAGTGGGAAGGTACACCTCAGAGGTCATCTAGTCTGACCTCCTTCTGATGCAGGAGACCTTGACAGAATCAGAGTGGGAAGGCACCTTGGAGGTACAGGAAACCAATTCCAAGAAGAATAAGAGAGGGAGAATATGCGTTTTATCCAGAGAATTATGAAGAGAGGAATAAATTATAGATGGCTAATGAAGGCCTCCTGTTTGTGTTCTTGGGAACAAAGACATAGAATCGACACAGTGGAGAAGGCAGAATCCTTCTATGAGGGCTATTTCAGAGGGAAAAGCAGGAGGACATGAAGAATTGATTGTGGAACTCCCAAAGGAAGATGCAATGATAAGTGAAGAAGAAGAACAACTTGGAGCAGTAGGTCTACCTAGAGAACAAAAAGAAGTTAGAACGACTAGAGCAAAACAACCTGTATATAAGACTTAAAATGGAAGGGAAAAATTGATTTCAATGAATATAAATGGACTCAATTCAATTGCCAAAAGAAGGAAAATATTTCATAAATTAGAGAAATTAAAATTTGATATAATTTGTCTGCAAGAGGTCCATATTAAAACAAAATGAATATGTATTAAGGCAAAAGTTAGGAAAGCTATTTACATCACTGAAGCAATGTAAAAAAGAGGTGGCTTTATATATTAAAGATACAATTACTGCAGAATTGATTTATACAGATGAAGATGGGAGGATTTTAATGGTGGAGATAATAGACAACAACCTAAAATGCTCTGATAGCAATATATGCAAGTGAGAATCAAGAAGAAATCTATAAGAAATTATAAAAAGTGATTGAATTAGACTATGCAAATATCTTTCTGATGGGAGATTTTAATGGGATAATTAATGACCAGCTTGATTACAAATCTGAAAGAACCAAAAGAAAATTAGAAAAAAGCTACCCAAGTCCTTCTTTCAAATGATAGAAGAAATGAATATTAAAGACATATGGAGAGAGAAATATTGGAAATAAAGAATTTACTTTTTATTCAAATAGACATGAATCATGGTCAAGAATAGATATGGTATGGGCATCTGCAGATATGCTCCCGATATACAGAAAATTCAAATTGAAAGTGGGACCTGGGCGGATCACAATCCATTGATAGTTGCCTGGAAAGGACAGAGGAGAAGATCTAGATGGACATTAAATAATATGATTTTGAAAGAAGAAGAATTTAAAAGAGAATTGAGACAGAACTTATCTTTTTCAAGGAAAATAGAAAAGAAGATACATCACTACAAACTCGTTGGGATGCGATGAAGGCTTATACAAGAGGTTTGATAATTGACTATATATAAGGAAAAAGAAATATTAAGCGGAAGAAGACACTCAAAATCTTGGAAGATGATTTCAGGAAGGAAAAAGATTACAACAATCACCGCAAGGGAAAGATATTAAAGGAAAATGGATGTGATTAAACATAAAATGGCTTTAATGGACAAGGAAGAAATCGCTCAAAAGATTAAAGCTAAACAAAATTACTTTGAAAACGCTAATAAGCCAGGAAGGTGGTTAGCGTATAAAATTAGAAAGGAAAGAAAAATTAGCCAATTAATAGATGGAAAAGGGAATATACAGCATGGGAACGATGAAAAGAAAAAAATTATTGAGACTACTATGAAAAACTGTACTCTCAAGAAGATATTCTAGAAGAAAAAATTGAACAGTATTTACAAAAGACAAGACTACCACAGATACCTGAAGATATTGAGACAATGTTAGAAGGGAACATAACCATGATGGAATTGAACAGAAGCCTTGAAGAAACAAAATACAGGAAAAGCACCAGGCCCAGATGGTCTACCGGCGAATTTTACAGGACCTTCCAGGAAGTGTTAAGCACTCCCTTCTAGAAGTGATGAATGAAGTCTTATTAAAAGAGAATACCTGAGACATGGTTGGAAGCTTATATTACCCTAATACCTAAAGAAGAAATGGATCTACAACAAGTTAAAAATTATAGACCTATCTCATTGTTGAATTCAGATTATAAAATTTTTGCTTCAATCTTGGCAGAAAGAATGAAAAGATACTTAAATGAATTTATCCACACGGATCAAAATGGATTTTTGCCAAAACGACAAATTAAGCAAAATGTGAGAATAATTTTAGATACTCTGGAGTATTATGAAACATTCTGAAAAACAGATGGCACTGATGTTTTTAGATGCTCAAAAGCATTTGACAATGTGAACTGGCGGTTTATGATATTGCAAATGATGCAAATGGGCTTTGGAAAAAACTTTATACAAGCTATTGAGGCAATATATAATAATCAAACAGCAAAGATATTGGTAAATGGAGAGCTGACAGAATCTATAGGGATAAGAAAAGGAACCAGACAAGGTTGTCCTCTGTCGCCCCTACTGTTTGTTTTAACACTAGAAGTACTGAATAGAGCTATCAGAGAAGATGAAGAAATAAAAGGAATGAAAATTAAAAAGAAGAATATAAACTACAGGCGTTTGCAGATGATTTGGTATTCATACTAGAGGATCCACTTAAATCAGCACCTAAGTTGATAGAACAAATAGAAGAATATGGAATGGTGGCAGGTTTAAAAATTAATAAAGACAAAACAAAGATCCTAACAAAGAATATGTTAGCAAAAGCAAGAAAGATTTAGAAGATTTATTAGAGATTCAGATTGCAAATAAAGTTAAATATTTGGGAATAAATATAACACCAAGATGCAGTACATTGAAAGAAGATAATTATATAAAACTCAAACAGCAGATAGCGACAGATCTTGAAAGATGGGAAAATATGCAATTATCTCTTATTGGCAGAATATCGACAGTTAAGATGAATGTTTTACCCAGAATCTTATATTTATTTCAGACAATTCCAATTAGACTTGGGAAAGAATACTTTGAAGATTTAAATAAAATCACATCAAAATTCATATGGCAGGGCAAAAGCCAAGAATCAAATTTAAGCTATTACAAGATGCAAGGTCAAGAGGGATTCGCACTACCAAATTGGGAATTGTATTATCAAGCTGCAAGCCTGATGTGGGTGAAAGAATGGATAACATTGAGAAACAATAGATTGTTAACTTTAGAGGGTCATGATCTATTACTAGGATGGCATGCTTTCTTATGGTATAAGGGAACTAAAAAACAAGGATATTTTAGAAGACACTATGTTCGAGAAGCTTTGTTTTTAAATTGGGAAAAAACCAGAAAACAACATTATATACAAATTCCATTATGGGTATCTACTATTGAAGCTTTTTCATATGCAATAATATACAAGAAGGAACAAACAGTTAGATATGAAGAGATTTTAAATGAAAAGGGTGAACTCAAATCGATGCAAACACTACAAGAACAAGGTATAAAAATGAATTGGTTTTCATATTTGCAAGTACAATCTAGATATGATGAGGATGTTAAGACTGAAGGGATTTATAAAAAGCAAACTGAATTAGATAAAATCTTGATGGGCACGAACGAAAAAATGATTAAAAACTTTATGGTTATCTATTAGAAGTTAGAATGGAAGAGGAGCAGGTTAAGGAAACAATGATTGCTTGGGGAAAAATTTTGGTTATGGGATAGATTTAGAGAGATGGCAAACACTGTGGGATCAGAATTATAAAATGACAATGTCAACTGCATATAAAGAAAATTTGTATAAGATGTTTTACAGGTGGCACCTATCCCGAGAAGGATTGCAAGAATGTTCAAGGATAAATCGGATAAGTGTTGGAAATGTCATCAGATACCTGGCTCCTACTACCACATGTGGTGGACTTGCGTTGATGCTAAAAGATACTGGACTAAAATCCACATGTGGTTGGAAAAATGACACAACAACATATAGACTTGAAACCTGAGATATTCCTGTTGGGAATTGTACCAGAGACATTTAACAAAGAACTGAAATATCTGATTGTTAATGTACTGACAGCCGCTAGAATTGTATTTGCTAAAAACTGGAGAAATGATAAGACACCTACGGGAGGAAGTGATTAAGAAGATTTTGGATTGTGCGAAATGAGTAGATTAACATTTGAAATTAGGGATCAAGAAGAAAAGCAGTTTTATAAGATATGGAATATGTTCTATCAATGGTTAGACAAAAAGTTTGGTAATGTATTTTTGGGAATATAAAGATAGATAGAACTGTTGAAACAATATAGAGATTATAATATGATAAAGGATTAATAATAATGATTATAGCTTTTCTTTTTGTAATATTGAGTATGAATAATGAGGGGTAGGCACTGTGATTTTTGACCGACCGACATACTTGAAATTGATATGGATCTATGTGTTGTATGTTTGTTTGTTATGTTTGTGTTTTGGAAAAATAAAACTTCTTATAAAAAAAAAAAGAGGGGGAGAAATGGTGAAGTAAAGAAAATAATACCCTATCTGTGATTCACTTTATTATTCTTAAATATTTCAGGGAACTGTGTTTTTTATTAAAGTCAATAGCAAAGTCTCTCTTGGTCCAGGTAAAGTTTACCTATGGGCGAATGAAAAATCAGAGCCCAACCCATCGTCAACCTTGGCAAGGAATATCCTTCTAGGGAGGATAACCTTCTTCAGATCATCTGCTTTCCTTTCCTTTAAATCCCTGCTCTCTCCTTTCATGCAAATGAGATCTGCCCTCATTGGTTCAACTAGAATATTTTCTTCCTCAAAAGCATGTTGAGGTCTTCTGAGTTAACCAATGACCAGAGGAACTTTGCATATTGAGATTGATAACCGGGAGGAATTAAAGGTCTCAATTAAAATGAATCCATGCTGCTTGGAAAAAGGAAAACTTGTCAATTTTCATCAATCACACTTGTTTATATGTGAAATTGACATGGAACTGATGCATGAAATTGTGCAACTTCATTTAATGGTGTATAACACTTAGGGAGAAAGACAAGCAACACACTCCATTTGGACATATGGGCTAAGGCAGGTCATAAGAAATCATTGTTTTTCTTTTTTTTAATATTTGGAGGAACGGAAGCAGAGTTGGTGCACCTAACCATTTCCTTTCATCCTGCATACTTCATGTGTCCTGTGGGGCATCAGTGCCTTCTTCCTTCCATTATTGTAGAGGAAGCAAGGAGACATTTCAGGAGCCACATCTGACCAGGCTTTTGCTGAAGTCCTTCTTTGGAGAACGATGAAAGGGCATCAGCAGCCCCTACTGGCTGCTGATGTGGCAACATCTGTGTTATCACCATCTGGGCTGAAGAAATGAAGTGTTTTCTGTCCTTTGAAGACGATTGTCTTCCTTCTGTTGAAATATCAGGAAAAGAAGAGAGAAAAGATAAGGGGAAGAGGAAGAAAAATGTGCCTTCTTTCCTAATCCTCTTATAGAAAGTTTCCCAAAGCCTCCTTGCTTTTAACACTTTGATGTGAAGAAGGACATTTTAGGTAGAGATTTCATATAAGTTTATGGTTTCTCTCCTTTTCTATTTCCACTTTCATGGTGGAGCTGAGATTCCGGTAAAGGAGTTACCTGTTCATCAGAAAAGATTCATGTTTTCATGAAATGATTTATTTCCCTGGGTAAGAACATTTAATAGGTGATAAGTATAATTCATCATCTACTCTAGAAGAAACACACGTGAGTGTGCAAATCTTTACAAACTCTTCATCTTAACATCCTCTAGCCTTGGCACAAAATGCCCCAGCTACCATTTTTAGCTTGTTTCTCCATACAGACCCTTTTTATCCCATCTCCAATCTAGTGTTGAAGCACCAACAAATCATTTCTAGTTACCCCATGTGACGTCTTCTCCTTTCAAAATGTGGACTTATAGCACAGGGAGACTGGCAAAGGATCTCTGGGCTTCCCTTGCACCCTTCTCCTCCACACTCCCATGCCCATCATCCTCCTTGCTGGGCACTGAGAGACTTGTATGCAGAAGGCAATGAACTTGCAGGAATTTCTCTCCTGCATCGTCAGCTCAAATGTCCCCAGTCATAGATCAAGGGATGTTGCATGTGGTTTCAGTCTCGAGAGGAAGAATGAAGGTTTTGTCACACTTCCCCATCAGAATTCACCACCGTGCAGCGCAGTATCATCGTTGTTCCAGCTACCACAAATAATCTGCCTCGTCTTCACCTCGCATTGGTGATGGCCAAAGATCCTGTACTGCCAGATCTGGTGGCAGTGAACCGATCTGGGATCCCTTCTCCCTGCTGCAGCTGTCACAGTGGACAAAACGAGGGGCTTGTCCTTTCTGTTGATGCCAGCCAATCCTGTAGGAACTCTGAGTTGTGCAGGATGGTAATGGTGCCACCCAGGGACACGAACTGGAGGGAGGCTGAGTCCAACCGGACTGACCATCAATGCCTTTAATTAATGGTGGGAGGAGGGAGGAAGAGTGAGGGGAGAAAAAGAAAGAAATACTGTTAAACTGATGCACTTTCATTTGCTCTGAGCCATTTCCAAGGAAATTTTTCTTATGAGAATCACAGCCAAATCCTCTCTCGCTCCAGGAAAACTCTACCTGTGCAATAAGTGAGAGTGCAAGGAAGATCACAGCCCAACCCATGGTCAACTTGGCAAGGAATATCCTTCTATAGAGAAAATTATAACCTTCTTCAGATCTTCTGCTTTCCTTTCCTTTAAATCCCCTGCTCTCCTTTCATGCAAATGAGATCTGCCCTCATTGGTTCAACTAGAATACTTTCTCCTCAAAAGCATGTTGAGCTCTTCTGAGTTAACCAATGACCAGAGAAAACATGTGCATATTGGAGATTTGGAAACCTGCAGGAATTAAAAGTCTCAATTAAAATGAATCTGTGCTGGTTAGAAAACAGGAAAACTTGTCAATTTTCATCAGTCACACTTGTTTATATGTGAAATTGACGTGGAAATGATGCATGAAATTGTGCAACTTCATTTAATAGTGGGTAACACCTAGGGAGAAAGACAACACACTCCATTTGGACACATGGGCTAAGGCAGGTCATAAGAAATCATCGTTTTCTTTTTTTTTAATATTTGGAGGAAGCCACCGGAAGCAGAGTTGGTGGACCTAACCATTTCCTTTCATCCTGCATATTTCATGTGTCCTGTGGGCATCAGTGCCTTCTTCCTTCCATTACTGTAGAGGCGAGGAGATTTCAGGAGCCACATCTGACCAGGCTTTTGCTGAAGTCCTTCTTTGGAGAACGATGAAAGGGCATCAGCAGCTCCTACTGGCCGCTGATGTGGCAACATCTGTTTTATCACCATCTGGGCTGAAGAAATGCAGTGTTTTCAGTCCTTTGAAGACGATTGTCTTCCTTCTGTTTAAATATCAGGAAAAGAAGAGAGAAAAGATAAGGGGAAGAGGAATAAAAATGTGCCTTCTTTCCTAATCCTCTTATAGAAAGTTTCCCAAAGCCTCCCTTGCTTTTAACACTTTGATGTGAAGAAGGACATTTTAGGTAGAGATTTCATATAAGTTTATGGTTTCTCTCCTTTTCTATTTCCACTTTCTTGGTGGGCCTGAGATTCAGGTAAAGGAGGTACCTGTTCATCAGAAAAGATTCATGTTTTCATGAAATGATTTGTTTCTCCGGGAACATTTAATAGGTGGTAAGTATAGTTCATCATCTACTCTAGAAGAAACACATATGAGTGTGCAAATCTTTACAAATTCTTCATACGTCCTCTAGCCTTGGCACAAAAATGCCCCGGCCACCATTTTTTAGCTTGTTTCTCCATGCAGCCCTTTTTATCCCATCTCCCATCTAGTGTTGAAGCACCAGCAAATCATCTCTAGCAGCTCCAATGTCACGTCTTCTCCTTTCTGTTAAACTGATGTATCTTCCTTTGCTTTGACCAGTTCCAAGGGATCATCAAGTCCTGAGAATTACAACCAATTTCCCTCTTGGTCCAGGAAAACTTTACGCATCTCCCCTTTGGTCTGGTCTCTTCCTCCGAAGACGTTAAGAAGCGGTGGTCAAAATGGCCACCTCGAAGAGAAGGTCTCAACGGACTAAGATTGGTGCAGGAGGAAAGAGAGAAGTCGACAGCAGAGGAACCGGGAGTATCGGATGGTAAGATCAAGGCACCCCGGATTAAGATAAAGATGAGTTTTGAAAAGAGAAACAGAAGCGGCACAGTTCCAAGTGAAGAAAAATAAGTAAAATATTTCTGACAGCTATAAGGGGCTTCGAACCGGGAAAGGAAGAAGCCAGCGTAAGAACTTAAGTTTGGGGCTCGGAAAACTTTGATTATTAAAATAAAAGGAAAGGGTTAAGACTCTGTGCAGAAAGTGCCACTTTGTGGAGAAAAATTGGAGCTAAAGAAGTAAGAAACTATCTTGTTCCTTTGTGGATTGGAGTTGCTACATTTTAAAGAGACGCGCAGGACTTATAGAAAGTGAAAGCTTGAATACACAAAGACGGATTGCCGGACTGATTGGTAATATTGATATAGATTCTGGACCTGGGTTAGGATCATAGAAAATTTAAAGAAGAAGAAACAAGGAAAATTAAAATTTTGGTGGTCATCCAAAGAATTAAAATGGAGTTTAAAAGTATGAAAGAACTGTTACAGGAAGTGACTGAACTAACTTGGCATGTTGCAGAAAATATGGGCATTCGGGTGCTGAATAAAGAAGAAGAAGCCGTGGAAAGGGTGGAGCCAGCGCAGGAGAAAGCCATTTTAAAAAGACAATTAATACAAAGATTAATACAAATAAAAGGGAAGGAAGGGTGGCTAAAAAAACGGAACCTAAGAAAGTATCTAAAAAGGGGAACATTTACGAAATTAAGCATGCCAGAAAGGTTCAGAAGGAAAGGGAACAGAAAGGTAAAGAGAGAGAGAGGGATTCAAACTGGATAGAGAAGGGGGAGAGCAGGATAATAGGGAGGAGAAGGGAGCCAGCACAAGCGAAAGCTATTTTAAGAAGACAATTAACACAAAGATTAATACAAATAAAAGGGAAAGAGAGGATGGTCAAAAAAATGAAACTTAAGAAGGTAATTAAAAAAGGGAACATTTATGAAACTAGGCATGTTAGAAAGGTCCAGAAGGATAGAGGCAGAAAGGAAAGAGAGAGAGAGGGATTCAAACTGGATAGAGAAGGGGGATAGCGGGATAAAAGAGAGGAGAAGGAACAAGAAACAAGAACAAAAGAAAGAGAGATGCGGGAATTACATAACAAAGAGAGAAACTTGTTTGTATAGAGACAATGGCTGACGTATTTAAAAGGGGGGGTTCTGCATGAAGAAATGGTAATAAGAATCTATTGTAATTATAAAAGTGTAAAACAATAGGGTTACTGACAATTTTACTGGTAAAAGGTCACATTTTTTCATTTCTTATCTATAAAAGAAAGCTAAATGATGATTAGATGAATTGAATTAATTGAAATGATTTTAGAAAGTGCATAAAAATGGGATTTGTCAATAACCAAGATTAGTTATTTTTATTATTATTTTGGAACCATAAATAAATTTTAGGGGGATATGTGTTGCAGAACCCAACCGATTAGAGATATATTGTAAGGGAGCTTTTTTCCATTTTCTTTTTCTTTTTTCTCTATCTTTCGTTTTGAAGGGAATGATTATGATTATGTTACTATATTAACCACTGAGGTGTCACTTTCAAAGTAGTAAAAGGGGTGCAAGTCTAGGTTTCTTTTTTCATTCTTTTAGTGTTAACATGGGTATGGATTTAGAATTATGGTGAGAATATGTGATGAAAGGGCAAATCTGACGGACAAAAGAATTCTGTAAATGATAAAAGAGTATTAACAATGTGAAGATAATTAAAGGTTAGACATGGATGAACTTTATCTTTAATATGATGGGCAAATATATTGTTATTTGTAAGATTTATACATGAAGCTTTTAAAATATATATGTATATTTGCAATTAACTCGAAATGAACTGGGGGCTATACAGAATGAGATTAAGATTTGAGATTAGGATTAATTTTTTTGACCCTTTGTCCGCTAAAATGGAATAGAAGTGAAGTCAAATGTTTAAAAGGAATATAGATCTACTGTCACATTTGCATGTAAAAGTGATGACTCGGGAACATGCTGTCTACTGAAAAGAGCTGTTTTAAAAAATTGTTAAAAATTGAATAAAATTTGGTTAAAAAAAAAAAGTATAGTTCATCATCTACTCTAGAAGAAACACACGTGAGTGTGCAAATCTTTACAAACTCTTCATCTTAATGTCCTCTAGCCTTGGCACAAAAATGCCCCAGCCACCATTTTTTAGCTTGTTTCTCCATACAGACCCTTTTATGCCATCTCCAATCTAGTGTTGAAGCACCAGCAAATCATTTCTAGTTACTCCAATGTGACGTCTTCTCCTTTCAAACTGTGGACTTATAGCACAGGGAAGACTGAGGCCAAGGATCTCTGGGCTTCCCTTGCACCCTTCTCCTCCACACTCCCATGCCCATCATCCTCCTTGCTGGGCACTGCGAGACTTCTCTGCAGGAGGCAATGAACTGGCAGGAATTTCTGTCCTGCATTGTCAACTCAAGTGTCCTCAGTCATAGATCAAGGGATGTTGCATGTGGCTTCAGTCTCGAGAGGAATTATTATTATTATTATTATTATTTATTTATTTATTTATTTAGACTTGTATGCCGACCTTCTCCCTAAGGACTCAGGGCGGTGAACATATAAAAGAGAATACATTTACAATAAAAAAAATATTAAACAGTTACAAGTCTATAAATAACTAAAAATTAAATTAAAACAATTTAAAATTACAACAATAAAACAATACAATTAAAACGACCCACCCCCGGGTCAATCCAGGCCGGCCTGCTGAAACAGCCAAGTCTTCAGGTCTCAACGAAAGGAGCGGAGATCAGGGGCCAAACGAAGATCTCATGGGAGCTGATTCCATAGGGCAGGCGCTCCCACGGAGAAGGCCCTAGCCCTAGGGACCGCCAGCCGACAATGCCTGACTGACGGTATTCCCAGGAGGCCCCTTCTGTGGGAGCGCACGGGCGATCAGAATGTGATGCTGGCAGGAGGCGCCCGCAGCAGTACCATGGACCCAAGCCATTTAGGGCTTTGTAAGTTGTTACTAGTCTTGGAGATGGGCGCATACAAGTCCCATTAATAAATAAATAAAATAAATAAATACTAACACCTTGAAGGAAACCCGAAGGCAACCGGCAACCAATGCAAGTCACGCAGGAGGGGTGTAACATGGGAGTATCAGGACACCCCATCACAGCCAGTGCGGCGCATTCTGCACCAGCTGCAACCTCCGGGTAATCCACAAGGGCAGCCCCATGTAGAGGCGTTGCAGTAGTCGATTCGAAGTGAGAGGCGCATGAGTGACCGTTGAAGGGCATCTGGTTCAGATAAGGGCGGAGCTGGCGAACCAGCCGAACCTGGGCAAAGCCCCCTGGCCACAGCCACCCACTTGCTCCTCCAGATTGAGCTGTGTATCCAGGAGGGCGCCCAGATTCGCCTCGCCTATCCACGGGGGGTAACACCTCCCCTGCCATGACCAAAGATGGCACATCCACTGAACACCGAGATGCCGGTAAGAACAGCCACTCAGTCTTGGCCGGATTGAGCCGGAGCCTGTTATTCCCCATCCAGGCCTGCACCACCTCCAGGCACCGGGACATCACCGATACAGCATCACTGATCCAGTCTGGGGTGGAGATATAAAGCTGGGTATCATCTGCATATTGATGATACCTCACCCCAAAACCCCGGATGATCTCGCCAGCGTTTCATGTAGATATTAAACAGGAGAGGTGAGAGAACGACCCCTGGGGCACCCAACAAGTGAGGGGCCTCAGGGACGACCTCTTGCTCTCTGCCAACACCCCGACTGCGAGCAGTCGAAAGGTAAGAGGAGACCCCACGTAAGACGGTGCCCCCCACTCCCAACCCCCGGAGCCGCCGCAGAAGGATACCATGGTCGTGATATCGAAAGCCGCTGAGAGATCTAAAAGGACCAGGACAGAGGAGAAAACCCTTGTCCCGAGCCCTCCAGAGATCATCCACCAGTGTGACCAATGCTGTCTCCGTGCTGTGTCGGGCCTGAAACCCGATTGGTACAGGTTAGATAATCAGCTTCTCCAGGAACAGCAGAAGCTGCTGAACCACCACTCTTGACAACCTTGAAAGCAGAAGGTTGGAGACTGGGCGATAGTTGTTCAAAATGGTTGGGTCCAGAGCAGGCTTCTTGAGGAGGGTCTCACCACCTCTTTCAAGGAGGCGGAAAAAACCCCTCACTCAGAGAGGCGTTGACAACTGCCTGGAGCCAACCCGTGTAACCTCCTGGAAGCATAAACCAGCCAGGAAGGACACGGGTCCAATAAACACGTGGTAGAAACAACCTCCATGATCCTGTCCACTTCATCTCAACAGATAGAATCCGCCAGACTTCGCCACTCCATCATCTAAACCCTGCCAGTCAGAGTCCAAGCGGCCCGAATCTGAGCGATCTTATCCACCAGATGTAACTAAATTCCTCTGCTCTGCCCATAAAGGTCCCCCTCTCCTCCAAATGAAGGAGGGAGGCAGTGACCCTGAACAGGGCTGCAGGGCGATCATCTCTTGGGACGTGATCAAGCAGCAGAAGTAAGCACATCTTGCTGCTCTAATAGCTTCCAGGTAAGTCCTAATATGGGCTCTTAGCTGGACACGGTCAGCCTCAGAGCGACTAGTCCTCCACCTGCTCTCCAGGCATCTTCTCCACCACTTCCCCGAGCTCCCGAGAACCAGAGAGCCAATTGAGGTCTCGGTGAGGAAGAGGCATGCAAGGGACAACCGGTCGAGAGCTGCCGAGGCCACCTGTTGCCAGGCGGCCACCAAAGTCTCAACCAGGCTGTGGTGAGGGGAGGTGGGCAGGAACCCCAGGGCTGTCTGAAACCTCTCGGGTCCATCAGGCGCCTGGGGAGAACCATCGTGTCTCCTCATCCCAGCAGAGGGCAGCCGATTGGAAGACAACCTCAGGAGATAGTGATCTGTCCATGATAGGGGTAGGTAACTTTGATCCCCAGATGCTACACCACTGTCCGAGACAAAAACCAGGTCGGCGTGTTCCCCCCATGAGTGGGCCCTGAATCACCTGGGT
>SOZL01001477.1:0-20934 GCA_009733165.1 Naja naja
CATTTCCAAACTGAGCAAAGACTGGCCCCATTGCAGAGTGTTTATTTTAGGCGTTGATTTTCAATATTTAGAACGATTAGCAAGTGAAAGCATTTTGTTGCCAAGATGAGTCGATGCCAGCCTCTATGCTCAGTGAAAAGAAAAACAACCTATGAAAGGAAAGCAAGACAGAAAAGAAAGGAAACATGTTATATTTCTCCCCAGTCAAGTTAAGTGTTTTGAGGTGTTTCATTTGCCTAATTGGAAAAGAAGATTGTGTGTGGAAGAGGCTGGGGGTATGTGTGTATTGTAAACAAACAATCAAATCATAAACATATTGATCCAAATTCTATTATGCAGAACCTTTGGTCTTCAATTCCATGCTGTAGAGTCATCCTCAGGATTTTAGGGACTAACTTCAGACAATTCAGTCAATATCTAAAGTAGGAAATGATTTGCTCTTCCAAGAAAAGCCATCATTTGGAGCAAAATTTCATTACTTATTTTACTACCTGCTCACAGTTATCTCTGAACCATTCACAATATAAGATTGTCTGATGTTAAATTTAACATGGGCGGATTCTTGATTTTCATAGCATTTCACAAATACAACAATTTGGACTAGATGACCTACAAGGTCCTTTCCAATTCTGTTATTCTAAGTTCTACAAAAACAACAACATAGGTATCTCACTAATGCCAAAATCTGGGAGTAGATAAAGTAATCCCAGGGGATCTGAGGGAGGTAGATGAGGAAACCTTTTCCAGCTGTCATTTTTAATGCATGAGAAAACCTGGGGATCCTGCTTTATATTTATAATGTGTGCCTTGCCACTGAGATTTATTCAGTGATCCATGGCTGAGAAAGCTGAGCATATGAGCCAGTTAAAGAAGGAGGTGATCAGGGTTTATCAATGAAACCTTACAAGCCTTGCAGACACCCCCACACACACCAAATTTTAAAGCCTGATCCAGGAAAAATGAAACTGCATTGTCCTCATTATAAAACTGACTTTTCCAGATCAGGTCTTCCATGCATTTTGGATAATAAATTCATAGCATGACAAATGCTCTGTTACCCTGACTGGTAATACTGAGAATTACAATCCCAGCATATCTGGAGAGATACAAGCAGGAAATAATTTTGTCATTTATTTGGGAGAAATTTCATTTCTCCTCATCTTAAGCACTGGCCTAGAACAGGGGTGTCAAACTTGTGACGACATGTTGTTCGTGAAATATCACAACTTTTTCACCTCTTTGCTAAAATGGGGTGGGCATGGCCAGTGCATGATGCATGATGCATCGACCTGCGGCCCATAAGTTTGACACTCCTGGCCTAGAACAAGATGTTTATACTCCATGCCACAGAAGTCCTTCCAAATAGGCATTTATTAGGAACATGCCTGCCAATGTAACAGTATGTGGCAATGACTTGGGAGACAGAAGGAAGAGTTGCAGACAGGTTAGATAAGAGGCAGCTGAGCTTGCAGAAGGAGTGGGCTGTGTGGCAAACATTTTAGAAGGGACCCTCCCTAATTTCTTGGACACTAAAGTTGAAGGGAAGATAAATATTTCCAGACTTGCAAGATTATGTTAATGTAACCTTACAGTAAAGTGGGAGTTGCTATTTCAGGGTGTACTTCTTGCCTGAACTTCCTCAGGGCTCCTTCATAGATATCTCGCCATCTTGCACTGGCAACCCTCTCTGCTTCCCATCACTTCTTCTCTCTCTTACTTCAGCCTGAAACTCACGGGACCACTTGATTGGCAGCATTGGGGTGCCCCCCAGAATGAGGCCATCAGCAAGAAGCCTATTGTCTAGAAAGACTCTGAACTTTCCTTCCGTGAGATCATATTGCCCTCACCCAAACAGTAGATTTCACTCCTTGTGCGGATTTATGAGAAAAGACCAGCTGCGTGATTGCCGTTGAATAATACCATTGCACAATTCTGTTTGAGCAGCCCCGCCAATGGTAATACATTTGCGCGGTTCGCCAAACTCCCTTTTTAACAATACCTCCCCTGCTCCCTCCCACAGCTGAGGAGAATAGTGCTAGGCTCTTTGTGAAACTGGGCTTAAACAAATAGATTCCACAATGGTCTTTCTCTCCCTCCTTTGCCTCCCCGCCCCCCACACTTTTGCTCATGGTTCAGGAGGAGGAAGCGCTATTTTCCAGAACGGAGGGAAGCAAGAAGGCCAAGGGTGGGAGCAGTCTTGCTCACAAGCATTGGTGTCTGAAATCATGCTTTACCCAGGCAAGCCTGGACAGGCTCAGTAACCAAGAGGCCATGACCTGCCTCTCTCTCTCCCTCTCCCTCCCTCTCTCTCTCTCTCTCTCTCTCTCTTTCTCCTGAGTACACATCGTGCTTTGTGAGAGGCAGGGTTGTCTCCCCAGCTCACATTGGAGGGCAAAGTTTACAACCCAGGAGAAAAGTTTATTGTCTCACATTCTTTGCTCAATCTCTTCGTTGGATGTTGGAAAGCCTTACAAGTTATGATGGAAGCAAAAGTGTTTCTTCTCCCCTTTTCATATCTGTTCCTCAATAGCTATGCAGTTTGGAGGTTCTTATTTTACAAATATAGAAAGCGGGAGAGCCAAACCCAACCTTGTGTGCTGGGGGAACACCATTGGGAAGATTGTTTTGCTAGTTTTAATTTGGACAAAGAGGTCCTTCTTTCTTCCAAGCCTCATATGACACTGCTTTTATTTCAGTCTCCCTCCCAGGGTTTGGCTGGCTCTTTCTGCTGCCTGAACGTCAGAGGATATTTTTCATCCGTTTCCATGTTTCCTGGACACGTGGATTTCAAGGGTGTGTGTGGTTTCTGTTTTGTGGAAGAAGGAGAAGAAGAAAATAATGGAGTGGCTGAATAGAACCACTTTTTGAACTCTCCAAAAGAATATTGAATAGTTTAACTTTATTTTTATATAAAGGTAGTAGGAAGAAGGCAGATTTAGGGCACTGAGGCTGGGTGTGGTAGAGGTGGAGCCGCTTCTGTCTCTTTCAATTGGCAGGAGCTCCAGCATCCCCCAGCTATTCCAGGTTTCTCTAGATCACATGACACTGCCCTTATTCCTTCCAAGAATGCAAACATGTTTTGTCCTTGTTTTAACAGCAGTGATCCTTTTTCTTGCTGAAGCCAACAGGGTCCTTCCATTATAACAATAATATAACAAGCATGAAAAGCTACAGGATTTCCACCCAGTTTGAGGGAGATAGATTAGGTGACATGGATATGACCAGAAATCTATCTTGGGCATCTGGGAAGATATGGTCAACCCCAATCCTTTGGACACTGACTCATTGGATATATTAGCATGTCATTCACCAGACAATGACCACTCACGAGCCTGAAAATGGCATGCAAACTGTAAAAATGAGAAATTAGAAGCTGAAAGAACAGCTTTGGATGGAGATCAAATCTGGGAAAAAACTCTTTAAGGAGGCTGTTCTTTTACCAGTGAAAGCACATTAATTCACTAGCAAGGAAAGGCCTTTATCACATTTCTAGATTGTTTCTCAAACCAAACCTCTCTACTTGCTGCAGTACGAAAAATTTTAGGTGTTAGATTTGCATGAAGAGTCAGGCCTGAGTGCTTCAGTGAAGAGTTTATTAGTGACTACAGCTCATAACAGACCCGATTTGGCTGGGCTGCTGCTACTTATAGCCAGAAGCGCAGTTGCCAGCCAATCAGAGTGCAGGGTTTTCCCGCACTTTTTAAACCAATCATTTCTGACATTTTACAACAACAGTTCAAACTTAACCAATGACATTCAAACCTGCATACACAACACCCCTCCCCACTAGGTTCAGTCCATACTCAAACCCCAACCTATCTAATGTATTCTTTTAAATAGGTGGGGCCTCTACATGTACATTGAGACCTTCGTGGTTCAGAAGTTTTAACGTTCTCACCCAGTGAGAGAAATGTGTCTGTTGACATTTCCCTAGTTGGACTTCCTGTGAAAGAAGACCCTGTTTGATTGTTAGAATCTGGTCTCTCCTCCCAACCCATTTCCAAACCAATGTCAGCACCCAAGTCAGGTAGTGATATGCAATCTTCCACTTCTAAGGATGGATTTTGGCATTGTGACAGGTTTTGGGATGGTTCCTGTCGTAATGGCTCATTACACATGGGGTTGATTCTTGCTTGCTGATTATCCTCATGTTCCTCCCCTTCCCCCCTAGAAAAGGCATTAGGTATGGGAACTGAGAGGAACAATTGCGATGTTCCTGAGGTAATCTGGATCTTAACTGATCAATGTGCCTGCTCCAGAGGACACCATCCTCTGTTTGTACCCTGTAAGAATGAGGGCCAGTTATTTGAGTTATTTCAGCAGGAATCCATATGAAGGTTCACCCATAAGGTTCTTAGCATAAACAGAATCACCCATACTGAATGTGTGAACTTTGCTAGTGGAATCAAGTGGTGCTTGGGTGCGTAAGTGGGATGAAGGTCAAGGGAGACCTGTTCACCCATCAACAACTCTGCTGGGGATAAATTAGTTGATGGGTTAGGAGTGATGTGCTGAACACTAAGAAGTTTTTCAAGCTTCTCAGTGATGTCCCCAGGACCCAATTGCTGAAGCTTTTCCTTGGTAAAACATACCATGCGTTTTGCCCGTTAACCGGAAGGATGCCCAGGGGCAGTAAGGGCATGTCTGATACCCTGTTGTGCTAAATAGGATTCAAAAAGGTTGGATGTAAATTGAGGGCCATTGTCAGAGACAAGAACATCAGGTAACCCGTGGGTTACAAAAGTTTTGAGCTGCTTGATGACAGCATCAGTTGTGGTGGATGCCATGGGGATTACCTCTAGCCATTTGGAATATGCATCTACTATAATAAGGAAGGTGTGCCCTCTGGTAGGGCCAGCGAAATCAATGTGAATCCTAGACCATGGGCCCCTAGGACATTCCCATTCCTGTGGGGGGGCAGGAGGTGGGGCAGGCCTGACTACCTGACAGTTGGGACAAGATGCAACCCAGTTTTCAACCATTTTGTCAATACCTGGCCACCATACATAACTCCTGGCGATCCCTTCATCCTTACAATCCCAGGATGACCCTCATGTAACATTTCCAAAACCTCTCTTTGCAGTTTTGCAGGAATAACCACCCTGTTACCCCATAAAATACATCCTCTTAATACAGATAATTCAGTTTGCCTGGACTTAAAAGGTTGGGCAAGGTGAGGTAGATCTTGAAGAGACCAACCTTTCTTAATCCAGCCTATAATAGGAGCCAATAAAGTGTCTTTGGCAGTCTCTCTGGCAATTTCAGCAGTGTGTACTGGAAGCTTGGCAACAGTTTCTAGGAAAAAGGTGTGTGCCTCAGGTTCAAAGTCCTCCTTGTCACAAGGAAGTGGGCAACGACTCAAGGCATCAGCATGTCCAATGTCCTTGCCAGGCTTGTGGATAAGTTTGTATGAATAAGCAGCAAGAAATTCAGTCCACCTCAGCATTCTTGGTGACAGGATAGTGGGTGTAGGTTTGTCTCCTGCCACACTGCCTAACAAAGGTTTGTGATCTGTGACAATGGTAAATGTTCTCCCATATAAATACTCATGAAATTTCTTGATAGCTGCAACAATTGCCAATGCTTCCTTGTCCAATTGGCTGTAATTCCTCTCTGCTTTGGTCAAGGTGCGAGAGTAAAATGCAATAGGGGCTTCCCTCCCGCTGGGAAGCCTGTGGCTCAAACTCCCCCCCCCACTCCAAAAGGGGATGCATCACAAGTCAGTACAACAGGTAAATTCTCAGAGAACTGTATGAGTACAGCATCAGACATGATTAGTTTTTTAATACTGTTAAATGCTGATTGTTCCTTCCTGCCCCAGACCCAAACAGACTTTTTGTCAAGTAATCTGTGTAATGGTTCTGCAATGGTTGCCTTCTGAGGTAGGAACATGTGATAAAAGTTAATGAGTTCAAGGAAAGCTTGCAAATCTGTTTTGCATTTTGGTCTAGGGGCTTCTTTGATTGCCTGAACCTTGGCATCTGTAGGATGGATGCCATGCTTGTCAATCATGTAGCCCAAGAACTCAACCTTGTCAGTTCTAAGAGTGCATTTTTCTTCCTTGACTTTTAACCCTGCTTTCTTGAATCTGGTAAGGACTTCTCTCGCTCTCTTGTAATTGAGTGTCATTTTCAGCAGAGATTAACACATCATCAAAGTAAGGCACTACCCCTGGCAGTCCTTGGAGCATCCTTTCCATAAGGCTTTGGAAAATGCCTGGTGCCACGCTTTCCCAAACTGTAACCTTTTACATTTGAAGGCACCTCTATGAGTCACAATGGTTTGGGCCTCTGCAGTGGCATCATCAACTGTTAGTTGTTGATATGCCTGGGCCAGATCCAATTTGGCAAAGACTGTACCCCTGCCAAGTGAATGTAATAAATGATGCACCACTGGAACTGGATATGCGCTCTGCTGAAGCGCATGGTTCAATGTCCCCTTATAGTCTCCACAGATTCTTACTGACCCATCAGTCTTGACTGGTGTGACTATGGGTGTCTCCCATCTGGAGTGGTCAGTGGGCTCTAAAACTCCTTGAGCTATTAGTTTATCTAATTGTGCATCAATTTTTTCCTTTAAGGCAAATGGGACCCTTCTGGGCTTTAAACGAATTGGGGGTACCTTGGGATCTAGGTTGAAAGTGATAGGGGTCCCCATATACTTGCCCAATCCGTCGCTGAAGACCTCTGGAAACTCAGACTTCAAGGCCTCCTCCCATTCAGTGTTGCTCAACGTGATTGATGCCAGTCACCTCGATGCCTAGTGGATTGAACCACTCAAGTCCCAGCAAGCTTGGGCGGTCTTTGTCCACGATGGTCAAGGGCAAATATTTGGTGTGGCCTTTGAACTTCACGTTGAATTCTCTTGTTCCAACTACTGGAATCTTGTTCCCTTGGTAGTCTTTAAGAGTCAGTGCTTGCTTCTGGAAATGCTTCTTCTGTATGTTGGGAAGTAGCCTGTGAATAGTGTCCCATGACACCATAGATAAATAGGAGCCTGAGTTCACTTCCATTTGGCAAGGCCTTCTTTAAAGAGTACCTTTGCACCCCTTTGAGCTGATTTGGAATCATCTATTTTGTTAAGTTTGCATGAAGAGACAGACGTGGAGTGCTTCAAGCTCTTTAGTTTATTAGTGACTACAGCTCAGAACGGACCCAATTTGGCTGGGCTGCGGCTGCTACTTATAGCCAGCAGCAGTTGCCAGCCAACAGAGTGCAGGGTTTTCCTGCACTTTTTAAACCTATCATTTCCAACATTTTACAAGAACAGTTCAAACTAAACCAATGACTTCAAACCTACATACATAACACCCCTCCCCACTAGGTTCAGTCCATACTCAAACCCCAACCTATCTAATGTATTCTTTTAAATAGGTGGGGCTCTTACGTGTACGTTGAGACCTACGTGGTTCAGATGTTTTAAGGTTCTCACCTTGTGAGAAAGGAAATGTGTCTGCTGACATTTCCTACTAGGACTTGAAGTAATGGTAGAACCTGTTTGGTTACTACAACCTGGTCTCTCCTCCCAATCCATCTCCAACCCAATGTCAGCACCTAAATCAGGTAGTGATGTGCAATCTTCCATTTGTAAAAA
Source organism: Naja naja (assembly GCA_009733165.1). Classification (NCBI taxonomy): domain Eukaryota; kingdom Metazoa; phylum Chordata; class Lepidosauria; order Squamata; family Elapidae; genus Naja; species Naja naja. The sequence goes on from SOZL01001477.1 coordinate 7,594, forward strand.
TGGTTGTTGGTATTGTGACAGGTTTTGGGATGGTTCCTGTCGTTTAGCTCGTTACCAATGGGGTTGATTCTTACTTGCTGATTACTCTCATAATCCTCCCCTTCCCCCCTAAAAGAGGCAGTAGGTATGGGAACCAGAGAGGAGCAAAAGCGATGCTCCTGAGGCAATCTGGATCTTAACTGATCAATGTGCCTGCTCCAGAGGACACCATCCTCCGTTTGTACCCTGTAAGACCTGGGGCCTGTGATTTGGGTTATCTCAGCAGGAATCCATAATGGTTCACCCATGAGGTTCTTAGTATAAACAGAATCACCCACAGTGAATGTGCGAATTTTACTAGTGGAATCTAGTGGTGCGTTGGGTGTGTAAGTGGGATGGAGGCAGTCAAGGGGAGACCTGAGTTTCCTACCCATCAACAATTCAGCTGGGGTTAAATTAGTTGAGGGGTTGGGAGTGATATGCTGAGCACTGAGAAGTTTTTCAACTCTCTCAGTGATATCCCCTGGACCCAATTGCTGAAGTTTTTCCTTGGTAAATCGTACCATACATTCAGCCCGGCCGTTAGCTGAAGGCTGCCCAGGGGCTGTCAGGGCATGTCTGATACCCTGTTGTGCTAGATATGATTCAAAAAGGTTGGATGTAAATTGAGGGCCATTGTCAGAAACAAGCACATCAGGTAACCCGTGAGTTACAAAAAGCTTTTTAAGCTGTTTGATGACAGCTTCAGTTGTGGTGGATGCCATGGGGATAACCTCCAGCCATTTGGAATATGCATAAACTATAATAAGGAAAGTGTGCCCTCTGGTAGGGCCAGCAAGATCAATGTGAATCCTGGACCATGGGCCGCTAGGACATTCCCATTCTTGGGGGGGGGGGCGAGAGGTGGGGCAGTCCTGACTACCTGCAGTTGGGACAAGATGCAACCCAGTTTTCAACCATTTTGTCAATACCTGGCCACCATACATAACTCCTGGCCAATCCCTTCATTCTGACAATTCCCGGATGACCCTCATGTAACATTTCCAAAACCTCTTTTTGTAGTTTTGCAGGAATAACCACCCTGTTACCCCACAAAATACATCCTCTTAATACAGATAATTCAGTTTGCCTGGATTTAAAAGGTTGGGCGAGTTGAGGTAGATCTTGAAGTGGCCAACCTTTCTTAATCCAGCCTATGACAGGAGCCAATAAAGTGTCTTTGGCAGTCTCTCTGGCAATTTCAGCAGCATGTACTGGAAGTTTGGCAACAGTTTCTAGAAAAAGGGTGTGAGTCTCAGGAACAGGGTCCTCAATGTGTGAAGGAAGTGGGCAGCGACTCAAAGCATCTGCATGCCCAATGTCTTTACCAGGTCTGTGGATCAGTTTGTATGAATAAGCAGCAAGAAATTCAGTCCATCTCAGCATTCTTGGTGACAGGATTGTGGGCGTTGGTTTGTCCCCTGCCACAATGCCTAAAAGAAGTTTGTGATCTGTGACAACAGTAAATGTTCTCCCATATAAATACTCATGGAATTTTTTGACAGCTGCTACAATCGCCAAGGCTTCCTTGTCCAGTTGGCTGTAATTCCTCTCTGCTTTAGTCAAGGTGCGAGAGTAAAATGCAATAGGAGCTTCCCTCCCGCTGGGAAGCATGTGGCTCAACCCCCCCACTCCAAAAGGGAGGCATCACAAGTCAGAACAACAGGAAAGTTCTCAGAGAACTGTATCAGCACAGCATCAGACGTGATTAGTCTCTTGATATTGTTAAATGCAGCTTGTTCCTTCCTCCCCCAGACCCAAGCAGATTTTTTGTCCAGCAACCTATGTAGGGGTTCTGCAATGGTTGCCTTCTGAGGTAGAAACATATGATAGAAGTTAATGAGTCCCAAGAATGCTTGCAAATCTGCTTTGCATTTTGGCCTGGGGGGCTTCTTTGATTGCTTGAACCTTTGCCTCTGTGGGGTGGATGGCATGTTTATCAATCATGTAACCCAAGAATTCCACTTTATCTGTTCTAAGTGTGCATTTTTCTTCTTTGACTTTTAACCCGCTTTTTGAATCTAGTTAAGACTTCCCTGAGTCTCTCGTGTAATTGAGTGTCATTTTCAGCCGAAATTAAAACATCATCAAAATAGGGCACCACCCCTGGCAACCCTTGTAACATTCTTTCCATAAGGCTTTGGAAGATGCCTGGTGCCACGCTTACTCCAAATTGCAATCTTTTGCATTTGAAGGCACCTCTCTGGATCACAATGGTTTGGGCTTCAGCAGTGGCATCATCAACTGTTAATTGTTGATATGCCTGTGCCAGGTCCAACTTGGCAAAACTGTGCCCTCCAAGAGAGTGTAATAAATGATGCACTACTGGAACTGGATATGCTCTGTTGTAGTGCATGGTTCAATGTCCCCTTATAGTCTCCGCAGATTCTCACAGACCCATCAGCCTTGACTGGTGTGACTATGGGTGTCTCCCACCTGGAGTGATCAGTGGGCTCTAAAACCCCTTGGGCTATTAGTTTATCTAATTGTGCATCAATTTTTTCCTTTAAGGCAAATGGGACCCTTCTGGGTTTTAAACGGATTGGTTGTACCTTGGGATCTAGGTTAAATGTGATGGGGGTCCCCAAGTACTTGCCTAATCCGTCACTGAAGACCTCTGGAAACTCAGACTTCAAGGCCTCTTCCCACTCAGTGTTGCTCACGTGATTGATGCCAGTCACCTCGATGCCCAGGGTTGAACCACTCAAGGCCCAGCAGACTTGGGCGGTCCTTGTCACGATGGTCAGTGGCAAATGTTTGGTGTGGCCCTTGAATTTCATGTTGAATTCTCTTGTTCCAACTACTGGAATCTTGTTCCCTTGGTAGTCTTTAAGAGTCAATGCTTGCTTCTTGAAGTGCTTCTTCTGGATGTTGGGAAGAAGTCTGTGAATAGTGTCCCATGACACCATAGATAGGTATGAGCCTGAGTCCACTTCCATTTGGCAAGGCCTTCCTTCAATAAGTACCTTGACATGCACTTTTCTGCTTTAAAGGTGATGCATGACCAATAGTTACTGTTTGATGAGTTTCATTCTTCCCATTTGCTTCTGTGCTGCGCCCATTTTCTCACTGAGATTGTTGGGCCTGAATTCTTTGTCTTTGCTTGTAGCAAACTTTCTTCTGTTGGGTGGAGTTCTGGATGATTTGCAGACTCTTGCTAGGTGTCCTCTTTTTCACAACGGAGGCAAATGGTGTCTAAAACTTGCATTCAGTGCGGGGTGGCTTCCCCACAACCTCTGCAGTAGAAATCTTGCCTCTTTCTTCCCAGGTCTTTCTTTTTCCTCCATTCTGAGTCTGTAAATTCCTTCCTCCACCTCACTACAGTCTGACTCAGAATCTATTTGCTCACAATGAGTTGTTGTGGACTTTTCCACATCAGGATGGCTTGTGGCCTTGTTGATTTTCTTCATGGCTGCTGCTGAGGACTTGGTAGCTTCTGCTGAAGAGGCCTCTTCTATTGCTTCCTTCAGCGTGATCTTAGGTTTCAGTAATAACTTGCTCTGTAGCACCTTGTCTTTAAGGCCCAGAACAAATCGATCGCGCATGGCCTCTTCTAAATTGTTAATTTGCATGCACCCCCAATGTCTCTTAAACTTGCCACAAGTCTTTACGTTTTCGCTTTCCCCTTGATCACGATGGTAAAACTGTGTCTCTTAATGAGGCACGATACTTGTGCGCGTAATGGGCTCTTAACAGTTTTTCTAAGTCAGGCCATCCATTACCTTCACGTCTGCAGCTCCCGCCAATGCCTTCGCCATCTTGAAAACTGCCGGACCGCTGCATGAGAAAGACCGCCCTCTTCTGCTTCTCGGAAATGTCGGCAAGATCGTTTCCCTCCAGATACATTTGGAAACGATCTGCATACGACTCCCAGTCTTCTGCCGTCGGATCGAACGGGGCTGGGGGGGTGTTCAGTGCAGCCATCTCGCTCTCCTTCTGTTCGCGTTGCCGTCTTCTTCAGGGAATCCCCCCTTCGTCGCCAGTGTTAAGTTTGCATGAAGAGACAGACGCGGAGTGCTTCAAGCTCTTAGTTTATTAGTGACTACAGCTCAGAACGGACCCATTTTGGCTGGCTGTGGCTGCTACTTATAGCCAGCAGCCGCAGTTGCCAGCCAATCAGAGTGCAGGGTTTTCCCGCACTTTTTAAACCAATCATTTCCAACATTTACAAGAACAGTTCAAACTAAACCAATGACTTCAAACCTACATACATAACATTTATGTCTGATATACAGGTCCAGATACTCATTCTGTAGGTACACAACATAACACAACAATCCAACTGGCTAGCCAAGAAAGAACATAAAGCTGCCAGAATTCTACAGAAGAGGAAGTTGTGCTGGGATCAGAGGTGGTGGTAGCAGGTTCACATTAGTTCTGGAGAACCAGTAGCCTGGAAATTTTGAGTAGTTTGGAGAACCAGCAATACCATCTCTGACTGGAGATTTTTACACTATCAGCTACCATGCCCACCAAGCAACAACCAAAAAGAAGGTAGTAAAAATTGAATCCACCACTGCCTGGGATCTCCCTAAAATCAGATGGCTTGAAGACCTGACTAATGCGATGATTAGCATGTCCATGATGGAGACCCGAGCTGAGGCGGCTCGGGGGATGAGTCTTCAGTTTGGCAAGGGAGGTGCCGATGGGGGACTCCTGGCTGCCCTTTTCCTACCTGGGTTTTGTGAGAAGGGTCCAGATGCGGGCGGGCTGTTTATGAGCCAGCTAGGCGATCGACAAGCCATTTTGGGCTTGCCGACATCATCCTGGCGGAGATGGCGGCTGCAGCGGCTTTAGTTGGAAGCCTTGCGGCCTGTGATTTTCCAGCGGCTCTCCGGGCTGACTCGAGGCGGCGGCGGCTGACTGTAATGTCCTTGCTGGCTCACGGCGGCCAGCAGGAATGTGCCTTGATGCCTGCGGTGCCTGCGGTGGGATCAGAAGGAGCCAGGTCGGCGGCAGAATGCAGAATGCGGAGATGTGGATTCCAGTCTTTTTGTCGGCGACGCTTAGCTAGATGGCCCGGTGATTTGCCTGCCTCGGCGGAGGTTCGGCTGTGGATCCGTCGGCTGGGATAACTGCTGCGATGGCGGAGGCTGTGGAGAGGAGAGGCAACGACCAGGATGGTTTCCGGCCGTGTGCGCTGAGTCCTGTGGCCTTGGTGGTCTGACTGTTTTCTTAGGCCCGCGGAGGCTGCACGGCGGAACCATGGATAAAGGTGGTGGCGAGTTTGTTAGCTACCGCTACGGTTTTGGGCCAACGGCGAACCCTTGGATTGTTGCTGCTTTCTGGTGGTCTAGGCCCAGGCCCTTGAATGTTTCTCCTCTTCCTCTTCCTCCTCTTCCAATGGCTGGATTGATTTGGCCGGGTCGGGTGGGCTGTGACTGCCCTAAGCGGGGATGGATATATACCCCTGCGGTTGGCAACTTTCTGTGGCCCTGGACCCTTGCCTTCAGGAACCCGATGCTTTAGGTTCCTTTGGATCTCTGCCCTATCGAACTGGATATCTGACTGCCTGGCTTTTCTTTATTTCTGGTCCTCTGTGGAGATATTCATCACCTCTATCCAATGGCCACGGTCCTTAATTATCAACTGGACCTCTCCTTTACCAGGATCCTGAGTGGACAGGCCCCATTGTTGTGGGAGGACGATGGGAGGATTATCTCTCTACTGTGGGAGAGTAGAGATTCAATCTGATCCTGCAGTTTTGAGACTTTTTTTGGTTTTCAGCTGTGAGGCGGTGCGCCATTTATTACCATCTTGGTCTGGGCGGGTGTGAGACCCGGTCTGAGACTGAAACTCTTGACTATGTAGCCTGTATTCCTCTGTCCTCCATTCGGATTTTTTAACATCTTCCCAGGTTGTATAATGCCATGCTTTACTGGACCCCTTTATAATTTTTGCCAACTGTTTATGGGACCTTTTCGCTTTCCGGGTGTTGGGCACTCAGGACTAAGCCCTTGTCCTTGAGTTGGCCCAGGGGACTATCAACAGCTTACCCACCTTGATGGTTCTTGGGATCCGAGAGGTGGCATGCTGCAATCAATGGGCCAAATTTTAAATCAAGTTCTAAGGGTTAGAATCTTAAAATTTTTAATTTGTTGTTTTAAAGGGTTAGGGAAGGGAGGGGTGCAGGGGTCACTTGTAGCCGAGTGCGGCGGGGGTGTGTGGGGGTTGGGGCGGTGTGGGGCTCGGGCCCTGGGGTGGGGGCTGCGATTCCCAGGGTGATCCGGATTGGAAGAGGTCGGCGAGGCATAGGGCCATATCAGGTTAGGGGATCAGCACCCGACATTTAAGGCGGTTCGCAGCTCCACCCTATGGCCTCCTCCCAGGGAACCTTGAACTAGGATCCCTGGGCTTAGGTTGGTGTATTTTAATGCCAGGTGGTGGCTAATAAGTCTTCCCTCCTCCGGAGATCATTGAGGAGGAGGCTGCCGACCTGGCCTGCATCACTGAGACCTGGTTGGGGCCAGAGGGGGTGTCCCTCTGGTTGATTTATGCCCACCAGGTTTTGGGTTCTGCACGGCCCGCGGGCTCAGGGTAGGGGTGGTGGGGTGGCGTGGTTATTCGGGAGACCTTGTTTCCAAGGGAGGTCTCTGTTGCAGAATGGCGGGAGTGAGATCCTTCTCCTGAGATGGGGCCTAATGGGCGGGTGGGCTTGCTGCTGCATACTTTCCCCAGCTATGTGGCAGCGGCCCTGCCTGCTTCTCGATCTCCTCTCCGGGGTGGCGGTGGAGCTTCGGGACCTGGTTCTGGGGACTTCAACTGCCTTCCTTGGGGGTCGGGTTTGGCCAGAATTCATGGCTTCCATGGAGGCCATGGGCCTGACCCAGTGATTCAAGGCCCTACTCATGGAGAAACACTCTTGACCTATTTTTGTCTCTGAACAGTGGCGGGTGACAGAGGGCAGGTCACTATGCGACTCTGCCTGTTCCATGGTCTGATCACTATCTCCTCACGGCTGGTCTTCCAACAGGCCGTCCCCCTGCTGGGATGAAGAGCCACCTAGATGGTTCCTTAGGCTAATGGACCCTGAGAGGTTCCAGGCAGAACTGGGGTTTTTCCTTCTTCCCTTGCTCACAGCTCTGCCGAGGATCTGGCAGTAGCCTGGCATCGGGCTGCGTCGGAGGCCCTCGACAGAGTTGTCCCCATCGCGTCCCCTTGTGGCCGTGGATCCCGGATGGCTCCTTGGTATACTGAGGAGCTCCGGGGATGAACGCCGTCGAAGGTTTAGAGAGCAGGTGGAGGTCTACCCGTTCCCAATCCGACCGAGCCCAGTTGAGAACCTTTATTAGGACTTACCTGGTAGCTATGAGAGAGGCGAGAAGATCTTATCTCTCCACCCTCATAGCGTCCGCGAATAACGCCCGGCCGCCCTGTTTGGGTTACTCGCTCCCTCCTGCAGTTGGGGGGGGGTTCGGACCCGTTGCGGGGTAAGGCTGAGGAATTTGTGCAATATCTGTCGGATAAGATTGCTCATATTCGGGACGGGTTGTCCTCCGATTTGCAGTGGTCTGAGGAAGGGGTGCAGGAGTCTGGCTATTGTTATCTGGGATGAGTTCGATCGGTTTCCGAGGATGAAGTGGACAGGATTATCGTGAATGAGTTCCACCACCTGTTTGTTGGACCCGTGTCCCTCCTGGCTGGCTTATGCCGCCAGGGAGGCCACCTGCGGTTGGCTCGGGCAGTTATCAGCGCTTCTTTAAGGGAGGGTGTCTTTCCCGCCTTGAAAAGAGGCGGTGGTGAGACCCTCCTGAAGAAGCCTGCCTTGGACCCGACTGTGTTAGACAACTTCGTCCAGTCTCCAACCGTTTTGGCGAAGGTTGTTGAAGTAATGGTGGCTCAACAGGTTCGCTTTTCCTGGATGAAGCGGACTACCTAGATCCGTATCAATCGGGCTTCGACCGGGTACAGCACGAGGCGGCATTGGTCGCGCTGATGGATGATCTCTGGAGGGCTCGGGATAGGGGCTTTCCTCTGTCCTGGTCCTATTAGACCTCTCAGCGGCTTTCGATACCATCGACCATGGTATCCTTTGCGTCGCCTTGAGGGGTTGGGAGTGGGAGGCACCGTTCTCGGTGGTTCTCCTCCTACCTCTGGGCGATGCATAATCGGTGTTTGGCGGGGGTCAGGTGGTCCCCTAGGATCCTCTCTTGTGGGGTCCCTCAGGGGTGGTCCTTTCCCCCTTTTATTTAACATCTACATGAAGCCGCTGGGTGAGATCATCCGTGGTTTTGGGTGAAATTCCATCAGTGCGCTGATGATACTCAGCTGTACATTTCCACCCCAGGCCAGATCAGTGATGCCCTCTCCTGATGACTCGGGTGTTTGGATGCTGATGCGGAACTGGATGGCGGGAACATGCTTCGACTCAACCCGGCCAAGACTGAGTGGCTGTGCATACCGGCCCGGCCCAGTCAAGATTATCCATCTTTGGCCATAGGGGGAGGTGCTGCCCCTGTGGATAGGGCTGAATCTGGGGTCCTCCTGGATGTGCGGCTCCGGTTGGAGGAGCAGGTGGGGGCGTTGCCAGGGGGCCTTTGCCCAGCTCGCCTGGTTCGACAACTCGCCCTTTTCTGGACGGGCGCCCGCCACGGTCACTCATGCCCTTGTTACCTCCAGACTTGACTACTGCAGCTCTCTATTTGGGACTGCCCTTGCATACCATCGGAGATTGCAGCTGGTGCAGAATCTGTGGCGCTGGGTGATGGAGTTACCGGTTCTCCCATGTGACCCCTCTGCGCGGCCTGCATTGGTTGCCGTTGCGCTCGGGTGAGATTCAAGGTTTTACTGTTAACATACAAAGTCCTTCACGACATGGGTCCTCAGTATTTAAGGGCGTCTTCTTCCAATGTCGAATACCGATCGCCCTGTGCGAGCTCATAGGCAGGACTCCTCGGGGTCCGTCGGTGAGTCAATGCCGCCTGGCGGTTCCCCGACGAGCCCTTTTCTGTGTGCCCCTGACCTTTGGAATCAACTGCCTTTGGAGCTCCGCCTGGCCCTGACCTCCGCACCTTTAGCCGCTGAGTTGAAGACCTGGTTATTTGACCAACCTGGGCTATGACCCTTTGGGGAGGGTTGTTTTAATTATTTTATTAATGTTTGAACTTATAAATTAATTTAATTGTTTTTTAATGTATTTATTGCCTTTGTTTTTAGTTGTAAGCCCAGTCTTGGAGATGGGGCGGCATATAAGTTCAAATAATAAATAAATAAATAAATAAATAATCACCAGAGAATTAAGACTTTAAGAGCAGACTTGGACATTTTAGAACCTCCCTCCCAACCACATCCAGCCTTTTGGCTGTCTTTGTACAGCCTGTGAGGATTGCTTTTATTCTGAAGATGACTGCTATCTTTTTTCAATTTACATATGAATGTGCACCTTCACAGCCCTATTGATTCGCCTCTTATGTGGCCCTTTGGAAAAATTGCCCACCCCTGCCAGGAGGATGTCATATGTACAACCATACTTAAAAAAAGCAATTTGTGGTAGAGACTTAATTGAGATTCAGGCTGAGAGAGAAGGGGCTAAGTGTCTGTCCAAAGAAAAATAAACACGGATAATGTTTTGAAAAAAGAGGCTGTTCATGATCTTTGTTTACCTACTACCGGTAGTTAAAAAGTTCCTTTATTATCTGTTACAATCATAAGTTAAATTTAATATTTTGTATCAGACTTCAAATAGAAAGCTTTAAATAACTTGAAGTTGAGATTAATTTGGGTAGCTGAACTTGTAAAAAACCTAGAAATTTCTGAGTTTAAATATAATGATACAAAGATCAACATTCAATTCAAAGCAGAAATTTTCTTGCTGTGTTTAATGGACAGCCAATTAGAAAAGAGCCATGGAAGATTATTTTTACATATGATTCCTGCTTTTACACTATTATGTGTGCAAAAGGGAAAGACTCTGAAATATTCATAATGGACAAATGGTTTGTAAAGACAACAGAGTTAGCAGAGATGGCAAAATTAACTTGTTTGATTAGAGAAAGATCAATAGCTCCATTATCAGTGATAGGAAACATCTTATGGACCTTTTGCTGAAGAAAGAAAAAGAAGTTGTGATTTATGAGCTTGAAGATTAGAAGGGGTAGGCTATGGAAAGACAATGGTGATGTAACCTTAGCGAGAGAGACAGACAAGAGGGAGGAGGAATGCAAAATATAAATGTATCTATAATTGCAACAGGAAGATCAGAAGTCACCTCTTTCTAATCTTTCATTTCTTTTTCCTTTCTTATTTTTTTTCACTATGTACTATTTTTCTTTATTGTCTCTATTTTCTTTTATGATTTTTATTTTGTTAAAAGTTATTTCAATAAAGGGAGTAAAATTTGGACAGTTAAAGCCTACAGACATTTCTAGCTTTTGTGTTTCAAACCATAGACTTACTGAGGATAGAAAGGACTCTCATCATTTGGAGCACTATGGAGAATAAATATAAAAATAAATATTTATTTATTGTATTATTATACCAACTCCAAACAACCCTGGGAAGCTTCTAAAAGTTAAAATAAACAATGTTATATGAAAAGATCTACAACGTTGCTGTGTCTTACATCACTGAAAATCTGCTTCAGCAAATTGGGGGACTCTTTTCGATAGTTAAGGAGCAGATATTAAGAGCTCCAGGAAGAAAAAACAAAGGACAAAACTTTCAGCAACTAAGGCCATTCTGAATAAATCTGATTTGGAGACCGTTCACTTGAAGAATATTACTCTGGACTAAAGCCATAATATTTCTTATTTCCAAGCTTTCAGTATTATGGCAGGGGTAATTCATTTTGAGATTTTGTGTGATAGGCAGGTATTGGAAAATAAACCATGGAATGCTTTATGGCTATGCATCAATTGGAGTCAATTTTGGTTTAGCGTGATAAAAGAATAGGAGAACGTGCGAATAAACTGTTTATTCTACATGGCCTGTTAGTATAATCTAATTGTCCTACAATGCTTTTTCATGATTTCCTTCACAGAGATATTTTATTTCTCTTCTGCTTTTTGATGATGTTCCATTCTATTAATACTAGAATGAGTAAGAGTTTTCTGATACTAGCTAATTGTCTTTGCAATCTGGCAGATGTTATTAAGGAGTCTTTGCTTAATAACCATTTGTTCAATGACTGAACATATGACAGTGCTTCTGGTCTTTATGTTGATCACAAAACCTACTAATTATCAGAATGCCAAAATACAAAATCTATGGAAAGATTATAATTTTGGTAGCTGAATAAATTGTTTATTCTACATGGCTTGCTAGTATAATAAATTGCCCCACAATGCTTTTTCATGATTTCCCACAGAGATATTTTATTTCTCTTCTGCTTTTTGATGGTGTTCCATTCTATTAATACCAGAATGAGTAAGAGTTTTCTGATACTTAGCTAATTGTCTTTGCAATCTGGCAGTCAAAGACAATTAAAATTTGGCAGCCATAGAGCAGATACTAAAAGAAATCAGTTTCAAAGGTAAATAGTTAATGGAAGAGAAGAAAAATCTTCTAATAAATATCCCATTACTTAAAAGGTTCATTTACACTCCATGAGCAATTTTGTTATACTGGCAACTATCATTACATCTAAAGAATTTTCTTCTGATTTGCTATTGACTCTAAAACAAGTGAAGTGAAAAGAAACAGTTGAATAACCAAATTTATTGCCATTACATATAGAAGGTGGAATTATAATCCAACAACTGAAGGCCATAGATTCTTCATTCCTAGGATATAAAATCATACAGCTGAATGAGAGGCATTTAGGTGCTAGAATACATCCAGTAAAGGGAGTCCATGACCTCTCTGAATAATTTGTATCAGTATCAAACTGGTCATATTTTTGCTGTTACTGTTAGGCAAGCTTTTGTAACATTAAATTGGATGATGATATGCAATACTGATAAAAGGGTTTCCTAGGCAAGTATTTCTTCACCCTACAATATAAGTGAAATGCATACTTGGAAAAAATCATTTGTAATCTTAATCAGAATTATTGTAAATTAAAGCAGAAGGAAGAGGGGCCGAGATCTATAGACACAAGTAGAAAAGTGCTGAACGTTAAGGATGTGGACAAGGCAAGAGGATGGGAGGATAATCAAACCCTCAACACAACAGTAGAGAGGTCAGCAAGCAATATTATCCCCAATCTCCAGGCAATAACAGGAGAAAATGAAAATCTAACTAGAAAATGTAAATTAGGTATCATTGAAACATGGTGGAATAAGAATTATAACTGGAATGTAGAACTCAGATATTATTCATTCAAAAAAAATAGACAATAAAAAGAAAGTCCTTTGGCTTTCTAATCTTAATATTCATTTTCCCATTAAGTATTTCATATTTCAGAATATAGAAGTTCAAAGCATTTGGGGTAGTTGAAAAGGAGTATAAACAATATAGTACAATTGAGAGAATTTACTGTAAGCAATATTTTTAAGCAAAGGATGTGAAGTGTGCCTTCCTACTTTCCATGATTTTAAGGAAGGAGGCTATAATTGTAATGGAAGATTTCAACTACTCTGTGATCTGCTGGAAAATTAACTCAGCTAAAAGGGTTAGATCTAACAGACATCTGATCTCTCTTGGTGACAGTTTAATTTTTCAGAAGGTAAACAAGAGGTCATGCAACCTTGACATAATCCTGACCATCTGAGAGGAATTGTTTGATGGACTAAAGATACCATGAAGGAAAGCAAGCTTATTTCGCCAAAGTTCAAGATAACTAGGGAGGAAATGTTGAGAAGTCAGTATGGCCTTTGGACTTCAGGAATACAGATTTTAATCAGGTAGAGCAGAAATTGAAATGCGGGGCAGCATATGATATTTTTAAGCAAAGGATGTGCTCAATATCATGAAGGTATTCAAGTTGAATATAATTGAGAGATCCTGAAAAATGAGATGCTGAAAGTATAAATTATTCCCATGAAAAAAATAAAAAAGAAAGAAAAGTTAATAGGCTGGTAAGGACATATAGAGACCTCCCAGCTGCCAAGTAGACCAAATTTGAAAGCCAAAGACCTACAAGCTAATTATAAGGGTATAGTAACAGAATGTTGAAAGTTTCCCCCTGTCTCTCCTTTTATCTTCATGAAAACTAGAAAGGGTCACACCTGAGGCACTTTCTCAAATTACATTTCTGCCCTGGATTCAGATGTCTTTTATCAGATTGTTGACTCATTTGCAGCTCTTCCTTCTGTTCTTCAAGGTTATTCTGTCTTCCCATTACTATAGTCACTGATAAGTTTGAGAAATAAAAAGGTGATATATAGTATAAGAAATGGAAAGAGGAGCTAATAACTGAACTGGTAGTTTTAAAATCCAGAATGA